>JAHIAM010002430.1:0-30368 GCA_021605205.1 Aegilops longissima | reverse complement strand
TGTTGGGGAACGAGTAATTTCAAAAAATTCCTACGCACACGCAAGATCATGGTGATGGCATAGCAACGAGAGGGGAGAGTGTTGTCCACGCACTGTGAGACCGTAAGCGGAAGCGCTATGACAACGCTGTTGATGTAGTCGACGCCTTCACGATCCGACCGATCCAAGTACCGAACGACGGCACCTCCGAAGTTCAGCACACGCTCAGCTCGATGACGATCCCCTGACCGATCCAGAAAGTGTCGGGATGAGTTCCACAAGACGACGGGCAGGACGATGATGATGCTTCATCAAGCAGGCTTCGCTTAAACTCCGCGACGATATGACCGAGGTGGAATATGGTGGAGGGGGCACCGACACGGCTAAGGAACGATCACGAGATCAACTTGTGTGTTATGGGTGCCCCCTGCCCCAGATATAAAGGAGGGAGGGGAGGTGCGGCCGCCCCTGGGGTGGCGCTCGAGGAGTCCTACTCCCACCGGAGTAGGACTCCCCTCTGCCTTGTTGGAGAAGGAAAGGGGAGGAAAGAGGAAGGGGGCCGCCTCTCCTTGTCCTATTCGGACTAGGGGAGGGGCGCGCCTGCCCCCGGCCGCCCTCCTCTTCTCCCTCATGGCCCACTAAGGCCCATTATCCCCGGAGGGTTCCGAACCCCTGTTCCGAGAAAATCCCGATTTCACCCGAACCATTCCGATATCCAAATATAGGCTTCCAATATATCAATCTTTATGTCTCGACCATTTCGAGACTCTCGCCATGTCCGTGATCACATCCGGACTCAACAAACTTCGTACATCAAAACTTATAAACTCATAATAAAACTGTCATCGAACGTTGTTGCAAGGACCCTACGGGTTCGAGAACTATGTAGACATGACCTAGAACTATTCTCGTCAATAACCAATAGCGGAACCTGGATGCCCATATTGGTTCCTACATATTCTACGAAGATCTTTATCGGTCAAACCGCATAACGACATACGTTGTTCCCTTTGTCATCGGTATGTTACTTGCCCGAGATTCGATCGCTTGTATCCAATACCTAGTTCAATCTCGCTATCGCAAGTCTCTTTACTCGCTCCGTAATACATCATCTCACAACTAACTTATTAGTTGCAATGCTTGCAAGGCTTATGTGATGTGTATTACCGAGAGGGCCTGAGATACCTCTCCGACAATCGGAGTGACAAAACCTAATCTCAAATACGCCAACCCAACATGTACCTTTGGAGACACCAGTAGTACTTTTATAATCACCCAGCTTACGCCAGACGCTTGGTAGCACCCAAAGTGTTCCTCCGTAAACGGAGTTGCATAATCTCATAGTTACAGGAACATGTATAGGTCATGAAGAAAGCAATAGCAATATACTAAACGATCAAGTGCTAGGCTAACGGAATGGGTCATGTCAATCACATCATTCTCCTAATGATGTGATCCCATTAATCAAATAACAACACATGTCTATGGTTAGGAAACATAACCATCTTTGATTAATGAGCTAGTCAAGTAGAGGCATACTAGTGACTATATGTTTGTCTATGTATTCACACATGTATCATGTTTCCGTTAATACAATTCTAGCATGAATAATAAACATTTATCATGATATGAGGAAATAAATAATAACTTTATTATTGCCTCTAGGGCATATTTCCTTCAGCCTCCCACTTGCACTAGAGTCAATAATCTAGATTACACAAGAATGATTCTAACACCCATGGAGTCTTGGTGCTGATCATGTTTTGCTCGTGGAAGAGGCTTAGTCAACGGTCTGCAACATTCAGATCCGTATGTATCTTGCAAATCTCTATGTCTCCCACCGGACTTGGTCCCGATGGAATTGAAGCGCCTCTTGATATGCTTGGTCCTCTTGTGAAATCTGGATTCCTTTGCCAAGGCAATTGCACCAAGATTGTCACGTAAGATCTTCATTGGTCCCGATGCACTAGGTATGACACCTAGATCGAAATGAACTCTTTCATCCAAATTCCTTCATTTGCTGCTTCAAGCAGCTATGTACTCCGCTTCACATGTAGATCCCGCCACGACGCTTTGTTTAGAACTGCACCAACCGACAGCTCCACCGCTTAATAAAAACACGATCCGGTTTGCATTTAGAATCGTCCGGATCAGTGTCAAAGCTTGCATCGACGTAACCATTTACGACTAGCTCTTTGTCACCTCCATATACGAGAAACATATCCTTAGTCCTTTTCGTATTTCAGATGTTCTTGACCGCTGTCCAAAGGATCCACTCGATTACTTTGGTACCTTCCTGCCAAGCTTATTGCTAAGCATACGCCAGTGTCCGTACACAGCATTGCATACATGATAGAGCCTATGGCTGAAGCATAGGAACATCTTTCATTTTCTCTATCTTCTCGTGTGGTCGGGCATTGAGTCCGACTCAATTTCACACCTTGTAATACAGTAAAAATCCTTTCTTTGCCTCGATCCATTTTGAACTTTTTCAAAACTTTATCAAGGTATGTGCTTTGTGAAAGTCCAATTAAGCCGCCTTGATCTATCTCTATAGATCTTGATGCCCAATATGTAAGCAGCTTCACCGAGGTCTTTCATTGAAAAACTTTTATTCAAGTATCCTTTATGCTATCCAGAAATTCTATATCATTTCCAATCAATAATATGTCGTCCACATATAATATCGAAATGCTACAGAGCTCCCACTCACTTTCTTGTAAATACAAGCTTCTCCAAAAGTCTCAGATAAAACCATATGCTTTGATCACACTATCAAAGCGCTTATTCCAACTCCGAGAGGCTTGCACCAATCCATAAATTGATCGCTGAGCTTGCACACTTTGTTAGCACCTTTTGGATCAACAAAACCTTCTCGTTGCATCATATACAACTCTTCTTCTAGAAATCCATTCAAGAATGCAGTTTTGACATCCATTTGCCAAATTTCATAATCATAAAATGCAGCAATTGCTAACATGATTCGACAGACTTAAGCATCGCCACGGTGAGAAAGTCTCATCGTAGTCAACCCCTTGAACTTGTCGAAAACCTTTCGCAACAAGTCGAGCTTTATAGACAGCTACATTACCATCAGCCAGCCTTCTTCTTAAAGATCCATTTATTCTCAATGGCTTGCCGATCATCGGGCAAGTCAACCAAAGTCCATACTTTGTTCTCATACATGGATCCCATCTCAGATTTCATGGCTTCCAGCCATTTTATGGAATCTGGCTCACCATCGCTTCTTCATAGTTTGTAGGTTCGCCATGGTCAAGTAACATGACTTCCGTAATAGGATTACCGCACTCACTCGTGCGGATCTTACTCTAGTTGACCCACGAGTTCAAGAGAAACTTGATCTCAAGTTTCATGATCAATATCATTAGCTTCCTCACTAATTGGTGTAGTTGTCACAGAACCGTTCTTGTGATGAACTACTTTCCAATAAGGGAGCAGATATAGTTATCTCATCAAGTTCTACTTTCCTCCCACTCACTTCTTTCGAGAGAAACTCTTTTCTAGAAAGGATCCGAATTTAGCAACGAAAATCTTGCCTCAGATCTGTGATAGAAGGTGTACCCAATAGTCTCTTTTGGGTATCCTATGAAGACACATTCGATTTAGGTTCGAGCTTATCCGGTTGAAGTTTCTTCACATAAGCATCGCAGCCCCAAACTTTAAGATACGACAACTTTGGTTTCTTGCCAAACCATAGTTCATAAGGTGTCGCTTCAACGGATTTTGATGGTGCCCTATTTAACGTGAATGCGGCCGCCTCTAAAGCATAACCCCAAAACGATAGCGGTAAATCAGAAGAGACATCATAGATCGCACCATATCTAGTAAAGTACGACATTTACGCTCGACACACCATTTCGCTGTGGTGTTCCGGTATGGAGTTGCTAAACTATTCCGCATTGTTTCAAATGCAAACCAAACTCAGAACTCAAATATTCTCCTCCACGATCAGATCATAGAAATTTTATTTTCTTGTTACGATGATTTTCCACTTCACTCTGAAATTCTTTGAACTTTTCAAATGTTTCAGATTTATGTTTCATCAAGTAGATATACCCATATCTGCTCAAATCATCCGTGAAGGTGAGAAAATAACGATACCCGCCAAGCTGCCTCAACATTCATTGACCACAAACATCAAGATGTATGATTTCCAACAAATCAGTTGCTCGCCCATAGTTCCGAGAACGGCGCTTTTAGTCATCTTGCCCATGAGGCACGGTTCGCAAGTACCAAGTGATTCATAATCAAGTGATTCCAAAAGCCCATCAAGATGGAGTTTCTTCATGCTTTTACACCGATATGACCTAAACGGCAAGGCACAAATAAGTTGCACTATCATTATCAACTCAGATCTTTTGGTTTCAACACTATGAATATGTGTATTACTACTATCGAGATTCAATAAAATAGACCACTCTTCAAGGGTGCATGACCATAAAAGATATTATTCATATAAATAGAACAACCATTATTCTCTCGATTTAAATGAATAACCGCCTCGCATCAAACAAGATCCAGATATAATGTTCATGCTTAACGCCGCACCAAATAACAATTATTTAGGTCTAAAACTAATCCCGATGGTAGATGTAGAGGTAGCGTACAATCGCGATCACATCGACTTTGGAACCATTTCCCACGCCATCGTCACCTCGCCCTTAGCCAATCTTCGCTAATCCGTAGTTCCTGCTTTCGAGTTGCAAATATTAGCAATGTAACCAGATCAAATACCTGTGTACTATCATGAGTATTAGTAAGGTACACATCAATAACATGTATATCACATATACCTTTGTTCACCTTGCCATCCTTCTTATCCGCCAAATACTTGGGGCAGTTCCGCTCCAAAGGTCCAAATTTGCTTGCAGAGAAGCACTCAGCCTCGTGCTTAGGTCCAGACTTGGGTTTCTTCTCTTGAGCAGCAACTTGTTTGTTGTTCTTCTTGAAGTTCCCCTTCTTCTTCCCTTTGCCCTTTTTCTTGAAACTGGTGGTCTTGTTAACCATCAACACTTGATGCTCCTTTTTGATTTCTACCTCCGCGGCTTTTAGCATTATGTAAGAGCTCGAATAGACTTGTCCATCCCTTGCATATTATAGTTCATCACGAAGCTCTTGTAGCTTGGTGGCAGTGATTGAAGAATTCTGTCAATGACACTATCATCGAAGATTAACTCCCAGCTTGAATCAAGTGATTATTATACCCGCACATTTTGAGTATGTGTTCACCGATGTAACTATTCTCCTCCATCTTGCAGCTATAGAACTTATTGAGACTTCATATCTCTCAATCCGGCATTTGCTTGAAATATTAACTTCAACTCCTGAACATCTCATATGCTCCATGACGCTCAAAACGCCGTTGAAGGCCCGGTTCTAAGCCGTAAAGCATGGCACATCGAACTATCGAGTAGTCATCAGCTTTGCTCGCCAGACGCTCTAACGCCGCTGGCCAGATCAGCAGCAGTTCGCACCCAGCGGTGCTTCCAGACGTAATTCTTCCGTGCAGCAATGAGGATAATCTCAAGTTACGGACCCAGTCCGTAATTGCTACCATCATCTTTCAACTTTGCTTTCAAGGAACGCATTAAAATTCAACGGAACAACAAAGACGAGCCATCTATCTACAACAAACATAGACAAGCAAAATACTATCAGTACTAAGTTCATGATAAATTTAAGTTCAATTAATCATATTACTTAAGAACTCCCACTTAGATAGACATCTCTAGTCATCTAAGTGATTACGTGATCCAAATCAACTAAACCATGTCCGATCATCACGTGAGATGGAGTAGTTTCAATGGTGAACATCACTATGTTGATCATATCTACTATATGATTCACGCTCACCTTTCGGTCTCCGTGTTCCGAGGCCATATCTCAGATATGCTAGGCTCGCCAAGTTTAACCTGAGTATTCCGCGGTGCAACTGTTTTGCACCCGCTGTATTTGAACGTAGAGCCTATCACACCCGATCATCACGCGGTGTCTCAAAGACGAAGAACTTTCGCAACGGTGCATACTCAGTGGAGAACACTTCTTGATATTTAGTGAGAGATCATCTTATAATGCTACCGCCAATCAAAGCAAGATAAGATGCATAAAGGATAAACATCACATGCAATCAATATAAGTGATATGATATGGCCATCATCATCTTGTGCTTGTGATTCCATCTCCAAGCACCGCCGTGATCACCATCGCCACCGCGCGACACCTTGATCTCCATCGTAGCATCGTTGTCGCCTCGCCAACTATTGCTTCTACGACTATCGCTACCGCTTAGTGATAAAGTAAAGCAATTACATGGCGCTTGCATTTCATACAATAAAGCGACAACCATATGGTTCTCGCCAGCTGTCGATAACTCGTTACAAAACATGATCATCTCATACAATAAAATATAGCATCACGCCTTGACCATATCACATCACAACATGCCCTGCAAAAACAAGTTAGACGCCCTCTACTTTGTTGTTGCAAGTTTTACGTGGCTGCTACGGGCTGAGCAAGAACCGCTTTACCTACGCATCAAAACCACAACGATAGTTTGTCAAGTTGGTGCTGTTTTAACCTTCGCAAGGACCGGGCGAGCCACACTGGTTCAACTAAAGTGAGAGAGACACACCCGCCAGCCACCTTTAAGCAACGAGTGCTCACGCGGTGAAACCAGTCTCGCAGAAGCGCACGCAGTAATGTCGGTCCGGCCGCTTCATCTCACAATACCGCCAACCAAAGTATGACATGCTGGTAAGCAAGATGACTTGTATCGCCCACAACTCACTTGTGTTCTACTCGCATATAACATCAACGCATAAAACCTGGCTCGATGCCACTGCTGGGGAACGAGTAATTTCAAAAATTTCCTACGCACACGCAAGATCATGGTGATGGCATAGCAACGAGAGGGGAGAGTATTGTCCACGCACTCAGAGACCGTAAGCGAAGCGCTATGACAACGCTGTTGATGTAGTCGACGCCTTCACGATCCGACCGATCCAAGTACCGAACGACGGCACCTCCGAAGTTCAGCACACGCTCAGCTCGATGACGATCCCCTGACCCGATCCAGCAAAGTGTCGGGATGAGTTCCACAAGACGACGGCGCAGGACGATGATGATGCTCTATCGCGCAGGCTTCGCCTAAACTCCGCGACGATATGACCGAGGTGGAATATGGTGGAGGGGGCACCGACACGGCTAAGGAACGATCCAGAGATCAACTTGTGTGTCTGGGGTGCCCCTGCCCTGTGATATAAAGGAGGAGGGGAGGTGCGGCCGCCCCTGGGGGCGCCGAGGAGTCCTACTCCCACCGGAGTAGGACTCCCTCTTGCCTTGTTGGAGAAGGAAAGGGGAGGGAAAGAGGAAGGGGGGGCGCCGCCTCTCCTTGTCCTATTCGGACTAGGGGAGGGGCGCGGCCTGCCCTGGCCGCCCTCCTCTTCTCCCTCATGGCCCACTAAGGCCCATTATCCCCGGAGGGTTCCGTAACCCCTGTTCCTAAGAAATCCCGATTTCACCCGAACCATTCCGATATCCAAATATAGGCTTCCAATATATCAATCTTTATGTCTCGACCATTTCGAGACTCCTCGCCATGTCCGTGATCACATCCGGACTCAACAAACTTCGTACATCAAAACTTATAAACTCATAATAAAACTGTCATCGTAACGTTGTTGCAAGGACTTACGGGTTCGAGAACTATGTAGACATGACCTAGAACTATTCTCGTCAATAACCAATAGCGGAACCTGGATGCCCATATTGGTTCCTACATATTCTACGAAGATCTTTATCGGTCAAACCGCATAACGACATACGTTGTTCCTTTGTCATCGGTATGTTACTTGCCCGAGATTCGATCGTCGGTATCCAATACCTAGTTCAATCTCGCTATCGCAAGTCTCTTTACTCGCTCCGAATACATCATCTCACAACTAACTTATTAGTTGCAATGCTTGCAAGGCTTATGTGATGTGTATTACCGAGAGGGCCCAGAGATACCTCTCCGACAATCGGAGTGACAAAACCTAATCTCAAATACGCCAACCCAACATGTACCTTTGGAGACACCTGTAGTACTCCTTTATAATCACCCAGCTTACGCTAGACGCTTGGTAGCACCCAAAGTGTTCCTCCGTAAACGGAGTTGCATAATCTCATAGTTACAGGAACATGTATAGGTCATGAAGAAAGCAATAGCAATATACTAAACGATCAAGTGCTAGGCTAACGGAATGGGTCATGTCAATCACATCATTCTCCTAATGATGTGATCCCATTAATCAAATAACAACACATGTCTATGGTTAGGAAACATAACCATCTTTGATTAATGAGCTAGTCAAGTAGAGGCATACTAGTGACTATATGTTTGTCTATGTATTCACACATGTATCATGTTTCCGTTAATACAATTCTAGCATGAATAATAAACATTTATCATGATATGAGGAAATAAATAATAACTTTATTATTGCCTCTAGGGCATATTTCCTTCAGCCTCCCACTTGCACTAGAGTCAATAATCTAGATTACACAAGAATGATTCTAACACCCATGGAGTCTTGGTGCTGATCATGTTTTGCTCGTGGAAGAGGCTTAGTCAACGGTCTGCAACATTCAGATCCGTATGTATCTTGCAAATCTCTATGTCTCCCACCGGACTTGGTCCCGATGGAATTGAAGCGCCTCTTGATATGCTTGGTCCTCTTGTGAAATCTGGATTCCTTTGCCAAGGCAATTGCACCAAGATTGTCACGTAAGATCTTCATTGGTCCCGATGCACTAGGTATGACACCTAGATCGAAATGAACTCTTTCATCCGCATTCTTCATTTGCTGCTCAAGCAGCTATGTACTCCGCTTCACATGTAGATCCCGCCACGACGCTTTGTTTAGAACTGCACCAACCGACAGCTCCACCGCTTAATAAAAACACGATCCGGTTTATGATTTAGAATCGTCTGGATCAGTGTCAAAGCTTGCATCGACGTAACCATTTACGATTAGCTCTTTGTCACCTCCATATACGAGAAACATATCCTTAGTCCTTTTCGTATTTCAGATGTTCTTGACCGCTGTCCAAAGGATCCACTCGATTACTTTGGTACCTTCCTGCCAAGCTTATTGCTAAGCATACGCCGTGTCCGGTACACAGATTGCATACATGATAGAGCCTATGGCTGAAGCATAGGAACATCTTTCATTTTCTCTATCTTCTGTCAGTGGTCGGCATTGAGTCCGACTCAATTTCACACCTTGTAATACAGTAAAAACCTTTCTTTGCCTCGATCCATTTTGAACTTTTTCAAAACTTTATCAAGGTATGTGCTTTGTGAAAGTCCAATTAAGCCGCCTTGATCTATCTCTATAGATCTTGATGCCCAATATGTAAGCAGCTTCACCGAGGTCTTTCATTGAAAAACTTTTATTCAAGTATCCTTTATGCTATCCAGAAATTCTATATCATTTCCAATCAATAATATGTCATCCACATATAATATCGAAATGCTACAGAGCTCCCACTCACTTTCTTGTAAATACAGCTTCTCCAAAAGTCTCAGATAAAACCATATGCTTTGATCACACTATCAAAGCGCTTATTCCAACTCCGAGAGGCTTGCACTGCACCATAAATTGATCGCTGAGCTTGCACACTTTGTTAGCACCTTTTGATCAACAAAACCTTCTGGTTGCATCATATACAACTCTTCTTCTAGAAATCCATTCAAGAATGCAGTTTTGACATCCATTTGCCAAATTTCATAATCATAAAATGCAGCAATTGCTAACATGATTCGGACAGACTTAAGCATCGCCACGGGTGAGAAAGTCTCATCGTAGTCAACCCCTTGAACTTGTCGAAAACCTTTCGCAACAAGTCGAGCTTTATAGATGCTACATTACCATCAGCCACCTTCTTCTTAAAGATCCATTTATTCTCAATGGCTTGCCGATCATCGGGCAAGTCAACCAAAGTCCATACTTTGTTCTCATACATGGATCCCATCTCAGATTTCATGGCTTCCAGCCATTTTATGGAATCTGGCTCACCATCGCTTCTTCATAGTTTGTAGGTTCGCCATGGTCAAGTAACATGACTTCCGTAATAGGATTACCGCATCACTCGTGCGGATCTTACTCTAGTTGACCCACGAGTTCAAGAGAAACTTGATCTCAAGTTTCATGATCAATATCATTAGCTTCCTCACTAATTGGTGTAGTTGTCACAGAACCGGTTCTTGTGATGAACTATTTTCCAATAAGGGAGCAGATATAGTTATCTCATCAAGTTCTACTTTCCTCCCACTCACTTCTTTCGAGAGAAACTCTTTTCTAGAAAGGATCCGAATTTAGCAACGAAAATCTTGCCTCAGATCTGTGATAGAAGGTGTACCCAATAGTCTCTTTTGGGTATCCTATGAAGACACATTCGATTTAGGTTCGAGCTTATCCGTTGAAGTTTCTTCACATAAGCATCGCAGCCCCAAACTTTAAGATACGACAACTTTGGTTTCTTGCCAAACCATAGTTCATAAGGTGTCGCTTCAACGGATTTTGATGGTGCCCTATTTAACGTGAATGCGCCGCCTCTAAAGCATAACCCCAAAACGATAGCGGTAAATCAGTAAGAGACATCATAGATCGCACCATATCTAGTAAAGTACGACACGACGCTCGACACACCATTTCGCTGTGGTGTTCCGTATGGAGTTGCTAAACTATTCCGCATTGTTTCAAATGCAAACCAAACTCAGAACTCAAATATTCTCCTCCACGATCAGATCGTAGAAATTTTATTTTCTTGTTACGATGATTTTCCACTTCACTCTGAAATTCTTTGAACTTTTCAAATGTTTCAGATTTATGTTTCATCAAGTAGATATACCCATATCTGCTCAAATCATCTGTGAAGGTGAGAAAATAACGATACCCGCCAAGGCCTCAACATTCATTGACCACAAACATCAAGATGTATGATTTCCAACAAATCAGTTGCTCGCCCATAGTTCCGAGAACGGCGTTTTAGTCATCTTGCCCATGAGGCACGGTTCGCAAGTACCAAGTGATTCATAATCAAGGATTCCAAAAGCCCATCAAGATGGAGTTTCTTCATGCTTTTACATCGATATGACCCAAACGGCAAGTACACAAATAAGTTGCACTATCATTATCAACTCAGATCTTTTGGTTTCAACACTATGAATATGTGTATTACTACTATCGAGATTCAATAAAATAGACCACTCTTCAAGGGTGCATGACCATAAAAGATATTATTCATATAAATAGAACAACCATTATTCTCTCGACTTAAATGAATAACCGCCTCGCATCAAACAAGATCCAGATATAATGTTCATGCTTAACGCTGCACCAAATAACAATTATTTAGGTCTAAAACTAATCCCGATGGTAGATGTAGAGGTAGCGTGTCGATCATGATCACATCGACTTTGGAACCATTTCCCACGCCAAGATCGTCACCTCGCCCTTAGCCAATCTTCGCTAATCCATAGTTCCTGCTTCGAAGTTGCAAATATTAGCAATGTAACCAGATCAAATACCTGTGTACTATCATGAGTATTAGTAAGGTACACATCAATAACATGTATATCACATATACCTTTGTTCACCTTGCCATCCTTCTTATCCGCCAAATACTTGGGGCAGTTCCGCTCCAAAGGTCCAAATTTGCAAAAGAAGCACTCAGCCTTAGGCTTAGGTCCAGACTTGGGTTTCTTCTCTTGAGCAGCAACTTGTTTGCTGTTCTTCTTGAAGTTCCCTTCTTCTTCCCTTTGCCCTTTTCTTGAAACTGGTGGTCTTGTTAACCATCAACACTTGATGCTCCTTTTTGATTTCTACCTCCGCTGCTTTTAGCATTGCGTAAGAGCTCGAATAGACTTGTCCATCCCTTGCATATTATAGTTCATCACGAAGCTCTTGTAGCTTGGTGGCGTGATTGAAGAATTCTGTCAATGACACTATCATCGAAGATTAACTCCCAGCTTGAATCAAGTGATTATTATACCTGCACATTTTGAGTATGTGTTCACCGACGTAACTATTCTCCTCCATCTTGCAGCTATAGAACTTATTGGAGACTTCATATCTCTCAATCCGGCATTTGCTTGAAATATTAACTTCAACTCCTGGAACATCTCATATGCTCCATGACGCTCAAAACGCCGTTGAAGGCCCGGTTCTAAGCCGTAAAGCATGGCACACTCGAACTATCGAGTAGTCATCAGCTTTGCTCGCCAGACGCTCTTAACGCCGCTGCCAGATCAAGAAGCAGTTCGCACCCAGCGGTGCTTCCAGGACGAATTCTTCCAGGCAGCAATGAGGATAATCCTCAAGTTACGGACCCAGTCCGTAATTGCTACCATCATCTTTCAACTTTGCTTTCAAGGAACGATTAAAATTCAACGGAACAACAAAGACGAGCCATCTATCTACAACAAACATAGACAAGCAAAATACTATCAGTACTAAGTTCATGATAAATTTAAGTTCAATTAATCATATTACTTAAGAACTCCCACTTAGATAGACATCTCTAGTCATCTAAGTGATTACGTGATCCAAATCAACTAAACCATGTCCGATCATCACGTGAGATGGAGTAGTTTCAATGGTGAACATCACTATGTTGATCATATCTACTATATGATTCACGCTCGACCTTTCGGTCTCCGTGTTCCGAGGCCATATCTCAGATATGCTAGGCTCGCAAGTTTAACCTGAGTATTCCGCGGTGCAACTGTTTTGCACCCGCTGTATTTGAACGAGAGCCTATCACACCCGATCATCACGTGGTGTCTCAAAGACGAAGAACTTTCGCAACGGTGCATACTCAGGAGAACACTTTTGATATTTAGTGAGAGATCATCTTATAATGCTACCGCCAATCAAAGCAAGATAAGATGCATAAAGGATAAACATCACATGCAATCAATATAAGTGATATGATATGGCCATCATCATCTTGTGCTTGTGATTCCATCTCCAAGCACCGCCGTGATCACCATCGCCACCGCGCCGACACCTTGATCTCCATCGAGCATCGTTGTCGCCTCGCCAACTATTGCTTCTACGACTATCGCTACCGCTTAGTGATAAAGTAAAGCAATTACATGGCGCTTGCATTTCATACAATAAAGCGACAACCATATGGTTCCGCCAGCTGCCGATAACTCGTTACAAAACATGATCATCTCATACAATAAAATATAGCATCACGCCTTGACCATATCACATCACAACATGCCCTGCAAAAACAAGTTAGACGCCCTCTACTTTGTTGTTGCAAGTTTTACGTGGCTGCTACGGGCTGAGCAAGAACCGTTTACCTACGCATCAAAACCACAACGATAGTTTGTCAAGTTGGTGCTGTTTTAACCTTCGCAAGGACCGGGCGAGCCACACTCGGTTCAACTAAAGTGAGAGACAGACACCCGCCACCACCTTTAAGCAACGAGTGCTCAAGCGGTGAAACCAGTCTCAGAAGCGACGACGTAATGTCGGTCCGGCCGCTTCATCTCACAATACCGCCAACCAAAGTATGACATGCTGGTAAGCAAGATGACTTGTATCGCCCACAACTCACTTGTGTTCTACTCTGCATATAACATCAACGCATAAAACCTGGCTCGATGCCACCGTTGGGGAACGAGTAATTTCAAAAATTTCCTACGCACACGCAAGATCATGGTGATGGCATAGCAACGAGAGGGGAGAGTGTATGTCCACGCACTCGTGAGACCGAAGCGAAGCGCTATGACAACGCTGTTGATGTAGTCGACGCCTTCACGATCCGACCGATCCAAGTACCGAACGACGGCACCTCCGAAGTTCAGCACACGCTCAGCTCGATGACGATCCCCGACCCGATCCAGCAAAGTGTCGGGATGAGTTCCACAAGACGACGGGCGCGCAGGACGATGATGATGCTCATCAGCGCAGGCTTCGCTTAAACTCCGCGACGATATGACCGAGGTGGAATATGGTGGAGGGGGCACCGACACGGCTAAGGAACGATCCGAGATCAACTTGTGTGTTATGGGGTGCCCCTGCCTCGTGATATAAAGGAGGGAGGGGAGGTGCGCCGCCCTCCTGGGTGCGCCGAGGAGTCCTACTCCCACCGAGTAGGACTCCCCTCTTGCCTTGTTGGAGAAGGAAAGGGGAGGGAAAGAGGAAGGGGCGCCGCCTCTCCTTGTCCTATTCGACTAGGGGAGGGGCGCGCGCCTGCCCCGGCCGCCCTCCTCTTCTCCCTCATGGCCCACTAAGGCCCATTATCCCCGGAGGGTTCCGTAACCCCGGTGTTCCTAAAAATCCCGATTTCATCCGAACCATTCCGATATCCAAATATAGGCTTCCAATATATCAATCTTTATGTCTCGACCATTTCGAGACTCCTCGCCATGTCCGTGATCACATCCGGACCAACAAACTTCGTACATCAAAACTTATAAACTCATAATAAATGTCATCGTAACGTTGTTGCAAGGACTCTACGGGTTCGAGAACTATGTAGACATGACCTAGAACTATTCTCGGTCAATAACCAATAGCGGAACCTGGATGCCCATATTGGTTCCTACATATTCTACGAAGATCTTTATCGGTCAAACCGCATAACGACATAATGTTGTTCCTTTGTCATCGGTATGTTACTTGCCCGAGATTCGATCGCCGGTATCCAATACCTAGTTCAATCTCGCTATCGCAAGTCTCTTTACTCGCTCCGTAATACATCATCTCACAACTAACTTATTAGTTGCAATGCTTGCAAGGCTTATGTGATGTGTATTACCGAGAGGGCCCAGAGATACCTCTCCGACAATCGGAGTGACAAAACCTAATCTCAAATACGCCAACCCAACATGTACCTTTGGAGACACCTGTAGTACTCCTTTATAATCACCCAGTTACGCCAGACGCTTGGTAGCACCCAAAGTGTTCCTCCGTAAACGGAGTTGCATAATCTCATAGTTACAGGAACATGTATAGGTCATGAAGAAAGCAATAGCAATATACTAAACGATCAAGTGCTAGGCTAACGGAATGGGTCATGTCAATCACATCATTCTCCTAATGATGTGATCCCATTAATCAAATAACAACACATGTCTATGGTTAGGAAACATAACCATCTTTGATTAATGAGCTAGTCAAGTAGAGGCATACTAGTGACTATATGTTTGTCTATGTATTCACACATGTATTATGTTTCCGTTAATACAATTCTAGCATGAATAATAAACATTTATCATGATATGAGGAAATAAATAATAACTTTATTATTGCCTCTAGGGCATATTTCCTTCATGAGGAAGGACTGAGCTATTGGCAGAGATACACGGAGGCATATGTGGATCCCACATTGTCAAGGGCCCTTGCCGCAAGGCATTCCTAAGGCTTCTTCTCGCCCACCACCCTCCAGTGATGCGACGAAAACTAGTCACCAGTGTGAAGCGGTCGGCCCATTCAAAGAGGCTTCATCAGCCAGCCAAGCCCTTCAAACCATTCCTCTCTCCTGCCCTT
The DNA here is from genome assembly GCA_021605205.1 of Aegilops longissima. Lineage (NCBI taxonomy): Eukaryota > Viridiplantae > Streptophyta > Magnoliopsida > Poales > Poaceae > Aegilops > Aegilops longissima. The sequence goes on along the minus strand of JAHIAM010002430.1, from coordinate 14,817 downwards.
CTCGGTCCGGGGGGCTCGATATCATTCTTTTCCCCACTACTTGTCGGGGCTTTGAGTAGTTGTACGCTGTAATCGATAAGTTCACAACGTGGCCGGAAGTGGAGGCAAGGAGGAAGGTCACAGCCTCAACAGCCATCAAGTTCTTCATGGGACTGTGTGCTGCTTACGGCCCAACAGGTTATCACCGATAACCATATATAGTTCACAAGCCGCACCTTCATGCAATATACCCAGACCTCGCAGCAAGGTCTGGTTCACTCGCTGCTCACCCACGGAGCAATGGTCAAGGTAGAGGGCAAATGCTGAAGTATCATGAGGCTTAAGGACCAAGACCTTTGACAGGCTGCACAAGAGTGGAAGGCGCTGAATGATGAGTTGCCGGCGGTTCTTCTCGTCGATCAGACGACGCCAAATCGAGCCACCGCCGTACACCTTTTGCGCCGGTATACGGGATGTAAGCAGTTCTTCCATCGAACTCATATACGGTCACTCGAGTGCTCGCTATGACAAGTTCGAGAAGAGCAATCGCTGCAAGATGACGCAAAGGTCCTTGAGGAAGATCGCCTTCGGGCGGCCGTGAGAGCAGCACGCTACCAAAGAAGCCTTGCGCCGCTACCATAGCCACAAGGTTCATGTCCAAGCCTTGAGGAAGGCGACTTTGTTCTTCGCGCTCAATCGCCAAGAATTCCAACAAGTTGATGCCAAAGTGGAAGGCCTCACTGTAACACGAGTCACCAGTGCCCGTGCAGTCTGGCCGAGATCAAGATGTCGCCCCAAAGGAGTAACTCCCGAACATTAAGCATCTTCGCAAGTTTTACCAGAGGCGCGGCTTGCCGGGCCCCCGGCAAGCCACCTTTGTACAAGCATTGCCGATGATGCATGTAACCCTTTGTACAAAGCCAAAGCAGCACTTCGAGCGAAATAAATGAAGCATCGGTGCCCTAAGTTATAGCATGCATGCTAGGTCAAGTCTCGCCCTTGGTTAGGGTTGATAGTGCTTATGGCAACCAACCCCTAGCTTAGAGGTCGAGTGTGCTTTTGCCATTCTTTTGTCTCCTTTGGTTCTGATGACTCATGATATCCTTGCCGGATCACTCGAGGACAAAGGAAGAAAAGAGGGGACCCCGGCAAGCCAAGATTGCCGGGGCCGAGTATCAAGATTCACCCACGATAATCCAGAGTTGCCGGGCTGCAGCAGATAAGTACTTCATTCCTTATCATGCATTCCCTTATGGATCGAGGTATGTGAAACTGTTGTTTCCAAGCCACCGTGTTCCCCCAAAAAACTCTAGGCTCTAGGGCTCGCTCCTCGGCGCCAGTTTTGTCGAGTCGCTGCAGCAAAAGGATGAAATGAGGAGCTCGAACTCCGCCTCATCCCTGCCTCCACCAAAAGCGTGAGGAAGGTCGAGTGAAGTGGAAGACGGCAGGCCTGCTGCGGGCAAGGAAATGTTTATCTTAGAGATATCAAGGATTTATTCCTTGTCGGGTTCTACCTGCAAACAAACGACCCGGCAAGCATCCTTTTCATTAAAAACATTCAACCTGTGGACAGTCCATAGAGAATGAAAACATGAATGATGGGATTACAAGTTTTAAGTTCAGCCTAGGCCCAAAGGCTTACAAACTAAAAGAGATAAGGTGCTCAGAATCTCTCTTGCCCCTCTCTTCAGGAGGCAGGTCAAGGAGGCTAAAAGGGCAAAAGGAGCGCCTAGACGAGCCACGGGTGGCGAAGACGCCAAGGAACATCTCGTGGCCGTCCAAGGTCGGATGGTGATGGCGGCGCCGAAGCAGAGCTCAAGACGAGGCGGCAGGACGCCAAGACGCTGCCAAGGCGCCGGTGCTCACAGCAGCCTGATTTGGCGGCCTTTGCCGCTCGCCTCTTCCTCTTCCGTGATCCTCCCAACGCCAGCCGCCAAGGAGACGCACTCGAGAAGTTCAGGAAGCCGCGACACGGATGATGGGATCGCCGGTGTCAAGACGGAGCGGCGTCCGACACCTAGTCGGACCCATCATCCTATCGCCGCTACACTCGCTGCCGCTGCCGCTGTCCTCCTCGCTCACTCCCGCCCGAGGAGGAGCTCACTATCAAGAGCTTCCACGCAGCACCTTGCCCAGTCCCGGCACCAAGACCTTGACGGAGAGGAGGCCGCCTCCATCAGCTTGAAATGGAGAGTGAGCCACGCCAAGCGGTGGATGAGCGAACGCCTTCCACCTTGACTAAGATACATCACTTGAGGGGCTGGAAAGTTGATGCGAACTCCTGCATCGCTGATCCAATAGCCCTCATGTGCAGCCACAAGTGATTCCGGGCGGATCCTGGCCCATCTCGCCAAGGGAGTCGGGAGACGGCGGCGACGGCGAGGCGGCGGCGCAGCCTGACGAAGAACTTGCAAGGGTCATCCCCAACATGGCCTCCGTGGGGGAGGAACCATGCAGCGGAGGCGGGACCAGCTGCCGCCTGCTCTCCTATTCCTCGAGCACTCGACCGGCCCACGGCCCGCCATGGCTCGCTTTCTCCCCTTCCCTCACGGGCTGGCTCTGCCACCACAGGTGAAGGAGAAGGAAGGACGCTTGTCGAAAGCAGCACCTCGCTGCCACCGCTGAAGAGCCAGATTCCTCTCTCCATGGCAGATGGGGAGGGGGAGCGAAGTCAAGGAAAGAGAAGATGGAAGAGTGCGGACGCCAGACTTCGCCTTTTTTTATAAAAGAACGGGTGGGGCACGACCGCCTGGGCCAACCAATCAAGACGCTGAAGGCGCAGGAACTGGACCGACTGCTGCCCTGCCCGCGACGGCCCGGTTTCCCGCTTTCACCATTCGCCACCCCGAAAGCGCATGAGAGCCACGCAGGCATGCGGACCGAGGCGACGGTGAGGCGACCTCTCCCACCCCATGATCGTGAGAGTGGACGCCTTGAAGACCACGCCGCCCCATTCAAGAAATGGGTCGCGCCCACACCTCCCTCCGCTTATGGGGAAGGCGCGAACCGCCCCCTTTTATCACGACGTGACGCATGCGCATGAGCTCAGCCCCATGCATGCCGCCCACGCCACGCACGCCTCACACGAGCCACGCTGGAGGCATGAGAAGCATAACGCTAAAAAGACTTACCACGGTAAAACCACCCTGCCCGCTCACAAGATCGCTTTTTGGGCCTCAGCTCTAACGAAGCGATTGCGCTTACGTGTTGCCCAGGCCTGGGGCTCTGCCGTGTACAAAAGAGGGGTACACCTTTTAACTGCACACGGCAGTCCTGAGCCACGGGCGCCGCCACGCTTAAAGCAAGGCAAGGAAGGTAAGCCAAGGTAAGGCCAAGCTCGAAGGAGCGGAGCGACGCCAAGACCAAGACCACAAAAAGAAGGGGACGAAGCAGACTCCCAAAGAAGATCCTTGCCGGGGCGGTTTTAGCAAACCCGCAAGGTTCTTGCCGGGCGGCTCGCCCCACACCCACGGAGCGGATCACCTTGAGTCCATCGCCTCCCCATGGGGCAAAGGATTCGGGAGGCATCCTTGCAGGCATGCGATCTTTCAAGACATTCAAAGATCGATACATACTATCGAAGATGACGACCCTTGGCGGATCCCAGCCAAGGAGGACTGACGAGGCCCCCGCAAGAGCCTTGCCGGATGACAAAGAAGCGCCATGGGCAAGACCCTTGTCGGGTCTCGCAAGGCCCTTGCCGGGTTCAAGGGCAAGGCCCCCGCTAAGGACACCAGAGGGCCACCATCAGCCCACGCTTATTCAAGTTTCCACCATGCAAATGCCGACCCAACCAGCCAGGCAGGCACTGCATGGCAAGCTTAACCTTCGTGGAGACCCACCATGGTGCCACCTTAGCTGCCACCGCCTACATGGCACCACAGCACTCACTGGCTGTATGCTGCGGTCAACGCTGGAAGGAAGCGGTGGCGACGAGACTGGCTCTCCTCGCCCCTGTAGCAAAGGATACCTAAGCAAGACGATTTATGGCGCTTGTCATGTAATGCGAGGGATAAACTCAGACGACTATACTGCCCACCTCCTCAGACGCCACCGTGGCAACCCCTTTCCCTATAAAAGGAGGCCCAAGGCGACTGTGAGGGGATACGGCTTTTTGAGCTCCTCACGCCCCATAGCTAGCTCAAGAACGCAAATAAGCTAACCACCAAAGCAGGAGTAGGGTTTTACGATCTCGGCCCGATCCTGGGTAAAGAACCTGTAGTGCTATCTGCTTGATCTGCTCTTCTCACGACCTCCTGCGCCTCAAGAACCGTAGTAGGGATTCTTGTGATCCCATAGGTGTCGTCTCCGCACCGACAGAATTTATGCAACCCGCTTAGCTAATTTTCTTGAGGTGGATGTTCGTGAGGATGATATGGAGTTGCCTCCTACTTATTTAGATTTTAACTCTATGGTCTCTCACCAGTTTGTCGAGAGGAATGAATCACCTCTCCTATACCGACTAATCTTTGATAAACGACGGTTGTCTCAGACATTCTCCTCGCTCCTGCTTTCTTTGATTATCGTGCAAAAGGAAGATATGTTATTACCAGAGAGGAGGCAGATGAGTACGAGAGGAGAGCGGAGGCAGCCTGACGCCACGCTGCAGTTCAGAGGTGATAGCCACTGCATCTCAAGACGATCTCAAATTTACACCTACGGATATCCGCCAGCCATCCTCGGTAATGAACCAACTTCGCCAAAAGCCTAAGCTTGGGGAGTACGATTTCCCACCGACATTGCATTTATGTTCACACACACTCATTACTAGATGTCGGTGCTCATACTCTTTTCACCGTAATATCCATGCTAGTTTATTTTCTTTTTCCTCCTTTCTTCTTGTGTGTTTGTTAAACTTTAAGAAAACAACAACAAAAATTAGTGTAGCTTCTAGTTAGTTTACTTTTCCTGCTGTAGTAGTAATAATTAAAAAGAAAACCCAAAAATATTTCACGTTCTTCTTTTTCTTGTTGGGGGCTTTCCCGTGTAAATAGTTTTATTTTCTTTTCTTTGGGGTCGAGAGGAGAAGACCATGATTAAATTGTTGAAGTGGCTCTTATGTGCATTATTGTTGATTTAACCAAGAGCCCATATTGCCTTGTCTTCTCCTGTTTATTGAATGCTCGCAGATTCCAGCTTAGTCCAATGCACCTACACTCTTATTATTATTCACATCGTTCGGTCGTGCAAGTGAAAGGCAATAATGATGATATATGATGAATCGATTGGGATAAGCGGTCGGTATGAACTCGAATTCTCTTGTTTTTGTAAATATGATGAGTTCATCGTTTTGATTCAACTTATTATGAATAAACATGTTTGCAATGACAATTAGAGATCATAGTTGCTTATGCCATGCTTGATTAGCTATGAGTTATAATGATTTACCTTATGTACAACATCCTATTAAAATGGTTGTGATGTGGTATGATGGGGTGGTATCCTCCTTGAATGATTTAAGTGACTTGACTTGGCACATGTTCACACCTGTAGGTTAAACAAATCAACATAGCCTTCATGATATTTATGTTCATGGTGGATTATATCCTACTCATGCTTGCATCCAATGTTTATTAATTTTAATGCATGTTCATGGCTGTTGTCGCCTCTAGTTGGTCGCCTCCTCAGCCTTTTGCTAGCCTTCACTTGTACTAAGCGGAATACTACTTGTGCATCCAATCCCTTAAACCCCAAAGTTATTCCATATGAGTCCACCATACCTTCCTATATGCGGTATCTACCGCTGCCCAAGTAAATTTGTATGTGCCAAACTCTAAACCTTCAAATAAACATTCTGCTTTGTATGCTCGAATAGCTCATGTATCAACTAAGGCTGCCCTTATCTTCCATGTTAGGCGGTTATTCCTAAGAGGAGTGGACTCCGCCTCACTCACACGAGAAAATGGCTGGTCACCGGATGCCCAAATTCCCATGCTTTATGCAAACTAAATCAAAATAATTGCAAACAAAACTCCCCCGACCTGATGTTAGTTGGAGGCACTGCTGTTTCGAGCAAGCCATGGATTGATGCTTGTTGGTGGAGGGGAGTATAAGTTTTACCATTCTGTTTGGGAACCGCCTATAATGTGTGTAGTATGGAAGATATCACCATTTCTTAGTTGCTATGTTGACAATGAAAGTATGCCGCCAAAATACTATTTATCTCTATTTCAAAACCGAGCTCGCACCTCTATAAATCCCTCGCTTCCTCAAATAAGGGCCTATCTATTTACTTTTTATGTTGAGTCATCACCTCTTATTAAAAAGCACTAGCCGGAGAGCACATATGTCATTTGCATCCATTATTGTTAATCTATATTGGGTATGACTATGATTGGATCTCTTTACCATGAATTACAATGTCTAGTCAGTCCTTGATCTTTAAAGGTGCTCGATTTATGTTTTGGGGTCTCAGAAAGGGCTAGCGAGATACCATCTTGTTATATCATATTATGATTTTTTTGAGAAAGTGTTGTCATCCGAGATTTATTATTATGACTCGCTAGTTGATTATGCCATTGATATGAGTAAACATGAGACCTGAGAATTATTGCAAATGTGGTTAGTTATAATCTTTGATGAAAACCTGAATGCTGGCTTTACATATTTACAACAACAAGAGCAAACAGAGTTTGTAAAAGTTTTTGTTTTTCTTTCAGTTTATCAACTGAATTGCTTTAGGACAAGCAAAGGTTTAAGCTTGGGGAGTTGATACGCTCCGTCAGATCTACTTTTCCAAACACTTTTGCCCTTGTTTTGGACTCTAACTTGCATGATTTGAATGGAACTAACCCGACTCATGTTGTTTTCAGCAAAATTGCCATGATGTTTTTTTATGTGCGTAAAACAAAAGTTCTCGTAATGACCTGAAACTCCACGGAACATCTAGTTAAAAATAATAATAAATCCTTGCAAAGATGAAGATCGGGGCCCACACCGTCCCACGAGGGTGGGGCGCCTCACCTTGTGGGCTCTCGAGCTCCTCCGACGCCAACTCCAACTCTATATATTTGCTTTCGGGAGAAAAATTCAAGGAGAAGAAATTCGCTTTTACGACACGGAGTCACCGCCAAGCCCTAAAACCTCTGGAGGGCTGATCTGAGTCCGCTCGGGCCCGGAGAGGGAATCCGTCACGCCGTCATCATCAACCATCCTCCATCACCAATTCCATGATGCTCACCGATGTGCGTGAGTAATTCCATCGTAGGCTTGCTGGACGGTGATGGGTTGGATGAGATTTATCATGTAATCGAAGTTAGTTTTGTTAGGTTTGATCCCTAGTATCCACTATGTTCGAGATTGATGTTGCTATGACTTTACTATGCTTAATGCTTGTAACTAGGGCCCGAAAGCTATGATTTCAGATCTGAACCTATTATATTTTCATGAATATATGTGTGTTCTTGATCCTATCTTGCAAGTCTATAGTCACCTACTACGTGTTATGATCCGCAACCCTCAAGTGACAATAATCGGACCACTCCCGATGATGACCATAGTTTGAGGAGTTCATGTATTCACTAAGTGTTAATGCTTTGTTCCGTTCTCTATTAAAAGGAGGCCTTAATATCCCTTAGTTTCATTAGGACCCCGCTACCACGGAGGGCAGGACAAAATATGTCATGCAAGTTCTTTTCCATAAGCACGTATGACTATATTCGAATAATACATGCCTACATTACATTGATGAATTGAGCTAGTTCTGTCACCCTATGTTATGATCATATATGATGAACCGTGATCCGCATAATTATCCATCACCGATCCAATGCCTACGAGCTTCCATATAATCGGTTTACGCTTATTTACTTTCCCGCTACATCAAGTATACTACTACAAAACACCAAAAATATTACTTTTGCTTTCATTACTTTTTGTTACCATTACCACTATTATCATACTACTTTGCTACTAAATACCTTGTCTGCAGATATTGTTATCTAGGTGTGGCTATGCAGTTGCTAATACTTGAGAATATTCTTTGGCTCCCTTGTGTCGAATCAATAAATTTGGGTTGAATACTCTACCCTCAAAGCTGTATGCGATCCCCACACTTGTGGGTTATCACTCGACCGAATCTCTATCAAGTTGCATCCCTTGACCAGAATTCCATCGAAGCTTCAAGTTCGCCGCTGAAGAAGAACATCCATCAAGTTGTACAATGTCGCCTCCGCTGAGTTCGCCGAGGAACAACATCCATCGTCCGAACGTGCTTCACCAGAGGTATGCATCCCCTAAATATAATCAGTTGATAGAAGCCCCTGATTCAGGTTACGTTTCTGATTGCTGACTTTCGATTGCTCTTGTTCAGTTTATTGTTTTTGAATTGGCCAATAGATAGAAGCCCCTGAAATCTGACCCAACTATGTAATGGCCAATAGAAGCCCCTAATTTTGTGTTATGCACCAAGATGGCTTAGCATCATATGTTTCATGTGTCAATTTCTACTTTGTTTTATGGAATAATACGTTTCTAAATTGGCCAGTAGTTAGAAGCCCATGAAATCTGACCCATCTATTGACCGGTACATAGAAGCCCCTGATTTTGTGTTATGCACCAAGATGGCTTAGTGCCAGATGTTTCCTGTGTTAATTTCTACTTTGTTTTATGAAATAATTCATACAATGGTGCACAATATGGAAAAATATATATGCAGTAATGATTTATCTCGATAGAGATGCACTGGATTCGAAAGTAGTTTTAGTGTTTTTTTCTAGAAGATAGCTCAAGTACTTAAGCTTCCGCAATCAACCAAAAGGTGTTTTGTAGCTGCTCAACCTAATTAAGTAACAAAAATAAAAGGGACCAATAGTCAGGTTCTATTAGCTTCACATCTATTAACAATACACTGGATTCACAAGTAGTTTTAGTGATTTTTCTAGATAGCTCAAGTATTAAGCTTCTGCGATCATGAAAAACAAAAGAAGGTGTTCTTTCCACTGAGCAAGCTAATTAAGTAACAAAAATAAAAGGGACCAGAGTCGTTCCAAAGAACTGATGCTTCACATCTATTAACCCAGACTCATATTAGTCCAACGTTGTTTGATATTGCTTGAGATTTGCCCTTTTACAAATCAAAACATTATGTGTAACCTGGGCATGTACTAAGTTTGCATGTATTTTGAATAACAAACTTGCTAGAGGAAGCAAATTTGGGTCATGCGCTCGTCCATCAAGTACTCCAGATAGGGAAGCATTGAATCCGATCCAGTGCCACCAACTAGACAAGAAGAATCGATTAACTCTTTACTCGACACCATGGGAGGCAAGCCAAAATCGGACAGCAAGCACAACTATTGTGGTGCCTAGTTGCATCCCTTGGTAATTGTTTTAGGGTCCTAATAATGCCCACATGTGTGGCATACTAGACATCCGCCCACACGGGCTATGTGTGGGCAAACATTAGAATTGCCCACACGTATGGGTGTAGCTACTTCGTGCCACACGCCCAACAAAGTACTATTCATCCCCACGCCGTGACACCCCAAAATTTTAACCTTGTTTTGTTAACTAAAATTTTGCTAGGAAATTAAAACTTTTATTTTCTGGGCTCCCTTTTTTTTAACATTTCCTTCCTTTTTATCATGGAGTTATCTCCTTCAAAGGAAAACTTTTCAATTATGTTATTGGACTTGTTTATCCTCTCAAGAAAAATCTTTTCTTTTCATCATAGGAATTAATTATATAATAATCTCCATAATCTTTATTTTCTTGAAAAATGGTTTCCCATGGTTTTATGGTCCTTTTTGAACTGCAACCCTTTTATAAATTCTTTCAAAATTCCACCAAAATTTGAGATGTCCTGTGATGTCACCAAACCACTTATATGCAAAAGATATTTCATTCCTTGGATATTTTGAGCTCTACATCATATTTTCAAATCTGGTCCAGAGAGCAGTTTTACACTACAACCCATTTAAATATTTCTTTCTAGCTTCCACCAAAATTATGGGATGTTAGTAGCAGCCTATGATTCAACTTTATGCAAAAACACAGTGTTGTTCTTTAAAAAAATATGAGTGAATCAACCTCATTTTCATTCTGGTCCAACTTGATGGTTTGTACAGTAACCATACCTTTGCTTGCTCTTTGGCCCTTGATTCTTTCCCCTGCTTGTAAACCACCCTACAAAACCCTTATGTCCAGGAGGATGGGCTCATTGGAAAATTTTTGGTCCATGAGATGATGCCATTTACCTCCAGTCCAGAATTGAAGTTCTGCAAAACTTGCACTAACAAGTTTATGCTTTGTACAAACTAACCTCACCACCCTCTTGTGCATCTAAAGAGACTGGGATGTGGAAAATTTGGCCACTCCAAGAAAGGCCTAGGTGCATGTGGCATTTTGTCAAACACCTTGAGAGCATGGACAGATTTGGCATGAGTTTCTGTTTACATTCTGAACTTGGTCTCCAGGCCAAACCACCGTGTCCCTTGATCCTCCCTCCATCACTAACCTAGTTCTGTTGCTTGCCAACTTCACCCGAGACCTCTAGCCTGCCCCGGCATTTCGTCGAGCATGTTCTGTGGCGGTTCAGGCGCGAGCAGAGCATCGCCAGATTGCACGCCGCCGCCGCCTCGAGCCGACACGCCGTGCTCCCTCGGTTTTGCTCTCACCGCAGATCTGCGCCACACACTCCCCTACTCACCGCAACACACCAAGCAGCCTCGCCACGCCTCCGCAGACAGAGCTAGCCGCCACGGCCGCAAGGATAGCCCTCGCCAGTCGGCGCCGCCGAGCCTCTCCCGCCACCACCGCCTCCGGAGCAAGGCGAGCTCATCCACACGCTGTCCCTAGCGCCGCCGCCACGACACCCTAGTTACAGAATGGCGGTCGCCATGACCTTATCCATGGCCACCGCTGGAACCGACCTCCGATCGCCATTTAAGAAGCCCGAGCTCGCCCTCGCACGCAGCAGCCTCAAGCCATGTCCCTAGGACCCCTTGGCAAGAATCGAACTGAAGGCCGCCTTCCCCGACTCCAGCCAGGCCACTGCGCCGCCCCCTGCCTGCTCACAACCCGAACCTCCCTGCCCTCCCATCACCACCAGACGGCTCCACTTCGCTTATGGAGCCGCCTGCACTCTCACTGCGACGGAGAGCCACCAGAGCCCCAAACTCACTTTGCTCCTGGCCACCGTCAGCGCAAGCTCGCCCGACGGCGATTCCTCCACCTCCAACGACCCTACAACCACCGAAGCATCGTCCCTAGATCAGCGGATCCATCCTCGCCTCAGCCTCCCACAAGGGACCGCTGTCACGCGACGATCGCGGAGTTCCGCCCACTCTGGACAGAGGAAGAAGAGGGAGGAAGACCAACAAACCCGACTGGGCACAAAGGGCCCACCTGTCCGCGACCCACGACGGTCCACACCGATAAGTGGAGGCGCTTCTTGCACACGCCGACGCAGTAATGATATATTCGGAATCGCTTTTTTTCTCTTTTTTTTAATAATGATTTTGACCAAAACTTCAATCACCTATAACTTTTTAATTATAACTCCAAATGAGTTGATTCTTTTTCCTACCTCTCTCAAATTTGATCTAGTTTATTTTAAAATTTATTTGAAAAATTTCAATACAAATTTTTGTGCTTTTTTAAATTTGTGTGTTAATTTTATTTTTTAAAATATGCCTTTGGAGAGAGAGAAGAACTTTCAAAAGTTTTGAGAGCACCTCACCTCTCCACAACTTGAAGGCAAGCATTCTAACCCCGGCATAATATTTTGCATGCATTGTTTGACACGATTATGGCACCACCTCAATACGTGGAACTCAAGTATTTTATGTGGTGATGTGATCGCTTGCATAAATGTTTTTTTTCAAATTTCCTTGCTGTTGGAAATAGACATGCTTGTGATAATGATCATCCTCAGATGCCTTTCGTGTCTATTTGAAGGAAGACGGAAAGTCTCTCGCCTTGGGTAGACCCGAGCTTGTCCCTAGTTCCATGTCGAGACGAGTGTGTCCGCACGGCATGAGAAGTATGATGAGGGTGATTATGTCTCTGGATGAAATATATTCGTTATGCTAATCATGCAGGAATACTTAAACCTCCCGAGTCCACTATAGATCGAGTCTTGTTCCAAGAATCTCCCATACTTGGTTCAGACTACCACTTGTCCCCGCCATACGTGGGTACATTCAAGTAAGTTGTCAACCCCTTTCCTAGCACACACCGCATGAGAGGCCATGGTGGAAGATACCGAGGCATCCGTAGGCATGCCATCCTACCCGGGGCATGGGTGTTTCTTGTAGCCAAGGGATAGCTCCCTAGTTTGCGCTGCTGTATAAATTTTGTGATCCCATGCTACGCCGAGGTTGTAGCCTCCCACTTAGAGTTTTGCTTGACAAAGTGCCAGGTGATTCCTGACACCGTAAGTTGTCGGTGTTTGCAAGTTAGGTGTGTTTTCAACTAAAAGGTCAGACGGAATTAGTCCTGATGGACTAAAGGAATCCGTTACTCGTGGTTAAAGAGTACAGCATCTGCAGAGATTAAACCTATTCGAATAGCCGTGTCCATGGTTAAGGAATTACAGTCTGGGATGGGTCAAGTGTTGGTCTTAGTGTCGGTCTTCGAAGGAGAAACTGTTAAACCAAACTTGGATACCGACTTGTGACTTGTGAGGACCATTATTATTATTTTGTTATGGACTAACCGTTATATTATCTGAATTATCGAGTATCCCTGGGATGGTTCTACCTCCTGGATATTCACTGTGATTAATTATAAGCCCTTTATGTGGTGTCGCTGAGACGCCCGACTGTGGCATGCTTGATATTTATAAGCCCTTTATGTGGTGTCGCTGAGACACCCGATCGTGGCATGCTTGATATTTACTTTACTTTATAAGCCCTTTATGTGGTGTCGCCGACGCCTCGATCGAGGCATGCTTGTTATTTACCATCAATTCGAGACGCCGCTTGCATATCCGAATGGTGTACTTTATTCCTACTCACATTACATATTCAATATTACCACATTAATAACCTGCCTCGCATGCATCAAGGAATTTATTTTTATGACCGACGCTAGGATCATAGAATATTTTCAAAGCATGATTATCGGTTGTTACATTATACCTGTGTTCATAATGTTTATGCAGTACATTCAAAGTACTCACGGCTTGTCCTCGCTATTGTCTTGGCCAGATTTCTTATGCTGAGAGGAGCGACTGTGATGACAGCCCCGAACCTAAGCAATGGTGATAGCAGTCTCGCCAAGATAGGAGTTAACCTGGTCAGTTGTTCCTGTGGGAAATGGAGTCCCATAGACGTTGATGATCCACAAACCGCCTCGCCATCAACCACTAGAAACCATTTGTTGTACTCACGCACATCAGTAATGGTCTTTTACCACATATTTAGTATTTTGCTTGGAATTTTGTATCAAGTTGGTGCCTCATCAGCCTAACAAGAATCCTAGGGCTGGTGAGCACAAGGGCCATTTTCTCGAAATTATATCCCAAAAATCCGTCGCCATTATTACGCCGCTGCGGTGGCACGGGCAAATATGCCCACACGCCCCGGCGCAGCTACATTAGGTACCCGCGATCACGATTTAGTTGCCATCCGGGATGGCGATGTAGTTATCCGGATGGCGATGAAGTTGTAAAAGCATGGCAACTCTCTTTGTTTTGCTAACTATAGTTGCTATGTCAATTTATGGTAGTTGCTGCGTAATCAAACCATGGTTGCCGTGGTTCGATTAACTACTTGCCATATATGGTCAAACAATAGTTGCCATGTGTGTTTACCTAACCGCCACGCGTGGTTAATCATAGTTGCTATGTATGTTTATCCGTTGCCACGTACGCCGCAACTACAGCTTGCCGCTTCAGCAACAAATCATAGTTGCCATGTGTGTTACCTAGTTACCACGTGACGCGTAACCGCAGCTTGTCATCCAACAACGCACGAGTGTCATGTGAGCTTAAAAGCGCTTCACCCACACGCTGCGGACTAGGTGATGATCGTGGGGTGATACGCCTCCAACGTATCCTTAATATTTTATTGTCCCATGCTATTATATTGTCCATCTAGGATGTTTTATATGCATTTATATGCTATTTTATATGATTTTTGGGACTAACCTATTAACCCAGAGCCCAAAGCAAAGTTGTCTCTTTTTTTCCTTGTTTTGAGTATCGCTCAAAAGGAATACCAAACGGAGTCCAATTAACCTGAAATTTCATGAAGATAGTTTTTGGACCAGAAGAAGCCCACGGAGTATCGGACCAGGGTGGGGGGCGCGCTTCACCTCGTGGGTCCGCCTGTGGACCCCTAACTTGTCCCCGACGCCAACACCTCTTATATATCCCCAAACTTCCGTAACATAACCTAGATCGGGATTTCGCCGCCGCAAGCCTCTCAGAGCCAAAAAACTAATCGACTGTTCCGCACCCCGCCAAGGGGGAATCCTCACGTGGCCATCTTCATCATCCCGCGCCTCCATGACGCAGGAGGGAGTAGTTCACCATCGGGCTAAGGGTATGTACCAAGAGCTATGTGTTTGATCTCTCTCTCAGAATAATTCGGATGATTATGAACAAGAATCACCCCGGTTACGGTGACTAACCTCACGCTGATTCAACCCGCTCTAAAACAAAATCAAACAAAAGCAAAGATAAAAAGTTTCAAAACTAAAACTAAAATGTTCGGGGTTGTCTAAAATAGCAAACCTAATTATGGTGGGTGCATAAAATTTTGTAAAATGCTTTGGCATTTTTAATAAGCTAAAACCAAAAGAAGAAAATAAGAAAAGAAAAGGAAAACGAGAAGAGAGAGGAACCCCCTCGCCCAATTGGGCCAGCCCTCCCCACTGCCCAAAGAAGCCCCC
>JAHIAM010002429.1:0-47383 GCA_021605205.1 Aegilops longissima | reverse complement strand
GAGCCCGGGGTATGATCTAGCTCGGCCACCAATAGTGCCCTGAGGTCACCAAGGCCCGGCTCCGACCTTAACTGGAGCCGGTTTCGCTGACGAGGACGGTTGGTTGGATACCTCCTCGGCGCTGAAATCTCTACAACATTGAGCCAACACCATCCCTCGCTCCTTGCAAAGCTCAGATCTCCTCAAGTCGACTTCTTTCCGACTCAACCTCCTCATACCGCTACCGATCCGACCGTCGCCGTTATGGAGTTCATCAACATGACATCTTTTCAAGACTCGCCCCTTTGGCGATATTCTCAACTCATTAAAGTCTCTCTTTGTCGTAGCCTGGCCGAACTATGGTCATGAAGGTTGATTCGAACGACGGAAAGAAATTCAACGCCCACTCACCACCCACTTTGTAGCCATCATTGATGATTTAACCGACATGCTTCGACTTCGACCAAGACATCAACGGTATGGATGACGTATGCCGAGACGATTAAGAGCATTACCACGGGCACCGGAAGGCCACCTTGTCATATGACATATACATGGTGGACATCCCAAAAGATGGGAATGGCGATGGAACGGCGGAGGATGACCCCTCCAAGAAAACAACCCAAGCGCCGACGCCGGGCCGGGCGCCTTTAAATCCCGCCACAAGAAAAAACGGCGATTCCGCATGGGAGACAATAATCCGACAAGCTGTTAAGATGACCCCTCCAGCAGACTCACAGGAGGAGGAGAAGTGAAGTCTCATTTACGCGCCAGTAGTAAAGAGAGGTAGAGGACGACAATTATGCACCGCCCCAAGACGTAGGCAAGCCTCGACGACGCATTTAATTCTGCTGCGCCGTAGGACCCTCACGTAACAAGAGCGCTTTAAACGCAGGCTCATGGCCACGTGCAAGCAGCCTCAAGAGAAAGCAGCAACAACTTAGAGCCGACTAAGACCTACTAGTCGGCTGTGATGGACCAAGTCCTTGCAGCCAAGAGTATGAACTCTAACGCCCTCCAAAAGCTACCCCAAACGCAGGCCGCTGCCTCGATCGAGAGAGGAAGCACCCACGCCACCAGCAAGACGACAGGAGCAGATCGCCACCCTGTGGCTGCCAGCAGAAGCCTCTCGCCCTCCGCCTCAAGCCACGCCCCGACGCCGCTTAAAAGTACCAAGGCACGGAAAACGCTACGGACTTAAGTAGATATATTGAGGATAAGGTAAAGCATACAAGATCGATCTACAGATCGGGTGGGCTACTAACCACTCGATGATTACCGTCACGCCGATAGCAGAAACCTGCCAGCCGAACACAGAGAGACAAAGCTCATATGAGCTACTGCGTGATATAGCCCAATACAGAGGCGCCAAGACACCCACTATGTTTCACGATGAAGTAATGGATCATCAAACTCGAGGGCTTCAAACCCATAAACATCAAAACATAATGATGGTACCACAGATCCTGGCGGTCTGGATCAAGGACTATCTCCTCCATATCCACATGGCCCGCGGTGATGATCTACATGCCATCAAATACCTCCCACTCAAGCTTAAAGGACTAGCTCGGCATTGGCTCAACAGCTTTGCCAACAGAGTCAATCGGTTGTTGGGAGGACCTAGGTCCGCATTCTTGATAACTTCCAGGCACATATGTGCGACCACCGTACGCCGATGACCTTAGCCATATAATTCAAGAGCGAGAAGAATCGCCGCATACCCGACGCGTTCCTAACAAAGAAAATCAGATCGCCGACCGTCCGATGCGTAGGGCGCGCTAGCAGCCTTCAAACACAACATCCACGATGAGTGGCTAGCCCGCACCTAGGACAGAAAAGTCAAATCCATGGCAGCCCTCACCACACTCATGACCCGCTTTGCACGAGAGGATAGCTGGCTCAGCTCAAGCAACAACTTGGCCAAACACCGGGTAGTTCGGATACCAAGGACAGCAATGGCGGTCGCGCAATAACAAGATAAACGCCGATTAACGGTGATAATGTCAAGATACGATAGTAAATGCCGGATTCAGAGGCTCTAAACCCGGTCACCGGAAGAAGCCATTCAAAAGAAATACCCAGGTCTGGCCCAACTTGGACCGAATACTTTGATCGCCAGCCAGATACATGGCACCCCGTGAAAACTAGCCAACCACACCAACAGGGATTGTTGGGTGTTCAAGCAAGAAGGCAAGCTTGCTACCGAAAACAACGACAAGGGGCTGTATAGCGATGACGAGGAAGAGCCCCGCCACCAACAATAGAGGACAGAAGGGCTTTCCACACAAGTGCGGATAGGAACAAAATATACGCAACCCACATACCCAAAGGAAGCGGAAGCGCAGCACTAAGGGACGAGCACGCTGATGGAGCCACCGCCTGTTCAACCCATGGTCTTCCCTGCCTCGATCACCTTCGATCAAGGGACCACCCCACTAGCATCCACCACGGGCGGATTCACCGCATTGGTTCTGACCCAATCATCGACGGATTTCACCTCACTAGAGTCCCGATGGACGGCGGTAGCAAGCCTCCGAACCTCGCTTTATCAGATACAAGGCGCAAAATGGGCATAGACCCTGGCGATTAAACCCACAAAGACGACCTTTAAAGGCGCTATACCAGTGTAGAGGCCAACCGCACAGTGTCGCTACACTTGAAGTGGTCTTCGATCACGGATAACTTCCGGAGGAGGACTTAATCTTCGACATAGTCCTGCTCCGCAGCGGGCTATCACGCGACCGCCGGACGAACCGCATTCAAGAAATTCAATGCGGTACCGCACTATGCATTCTCAAACTCAAGATGCCAGCCCTCGAGGCGAATCACGGCCAATGGAAACACCGAACGCTTCCCTCCGAACGGAGGAGCGCATACCGCCTTGCGCGTATGCGCAACAACCCTTAAGGCAATTCTCCATCCGCCAATAAACAATCGGACACCGTAAGCGCTACCGAGTAACCTACAGCAAGACCGCCCGCATCGCTCCAAATAAGCATAGTAATGCAGCCTCAACCCCAGCCCTCGCGAACTCAGCTGGTTGCATTAAGCGCATGTAATTGCGCCTCAAGCACCATGGGCATAGGGACGGCCACGACCACGCCACGCCGAGAATGCGCTAGACCGCACTAGGGGCCCCGCTTGTGCTTCCCCTTTTTTCTTTTCTTCCTTTTACTGTGACTCGCTTCTCCGTGGTTATGTCCGCATTCGCTACCGAATACACGGCGCAACAGCCGTGGAAGCGTAAACTGCGCTGAAAGTGTCCGTGGTCTCTATTACGAGCAGATACCTGTTTTACATACCACACCGCAAACTTACCCTCGAAGGGGGACATGTCAAAGTCTCGCACCTTGCTTATCGCACAATTTGTATCGCTCGCTTTTATTTGCAGTTTTTTTAATAACCAATATATAGCTCTTGCCAATTATTGCATTCTTTCCCATTATATATGTTCATTTATGACATTATAAGAACTGCATAATTTGGTACGGCTAATACACCAGGGGCTTATGTACCCCAAAAACATGGTGTGACAAGTCCTAACACTTTCACAAGTGCGCACCCTCAACTTATAGCATTATATGCATCGGCTTCAATCATGTCTTGGGTCAATAGTTGGGTTTGCTCGCTCCCATGTTTTGGTACCTTTACGCTCCATTATATCGCTAAGGTAGGCCGGAGAACCACGTGATTGTGCCCCTGCTGAGCTGGGTTGAGCACCTGCTGGAGAAATCTAAACTGACCACATGATAAGGCGAGAGCCGGTCGCTGTTCAAGAGGTTTCTTCGAGTCCCTAAAGACTTATGCCGCTTAGAGCGAGGAACCGCATGTCCGCCAAGGCGTGATAGCGCCTCAACTCGGTCTTCCGAATACTAGGGGCTTCACCAAATTTAAAATTATAGAATTCTATGGCTAAGTGAGAGTGCTCAAGCACTATAAGTCCGTTGCCTTCTTCGCTATGCTGAGCGCCTCAAAGGACCCAAGAATGGGAACAAGAGCGCCAAGTTTATCCCTAACACCCCAAAGACTCGTGGCATGGGGGCCGGCCAACGACTTGCCATCTCTCAAATTTGATAAACGGCCGCATTGTAAGGTAATGTTTTAAATTACAAGCGCTGTTTAGCGATATGAACAAGTTTTCAGCGCATGTGATAACAAATGCGAGTCTATTCAAAATTACATCTTTGGAGCATTCACCCGCTTATACGGCGGCACCCTTTAGACGCCTCATAGTACATTTCGGCTTATGATGCTCCTTGCCCTTCTGTGGCCCGTCCCGTCACAAGCCTTTGCATCCAGCTTGCCCAAGGCACTTTAGCACGGCAAGGGCCCGACGGGCACCTTCAATGCAGACGGAGCGCTTTGATGACTTCAATCCATGGACAAAGGCCCACCAGCCGCTGCACTAGCCCAAGTAGCTCCTGTGCATGGCTTCCAATGGCCACAAAGAGAACTATGAGGCCCTTCATGGCCTGTTCGGCGACCTTGTGGAGCTCGACTAACTGCTTCACTGGTCGCCAGGGCACTGACGCTCGCCTCAAAGATATCGAGACCGAACACCTTCTCCGCCGAGCCCTCCTTGGTGCGGTAGAACGCGAAGCATCGGACACACCACGGGCAGATTCGCGAATGCTCCTGGAGAACTCCGGATTCAGATAAGTAATAGGTAATTCACTTTCACATGCTTGCTTTGCATAAAGAATGCCTTACCCGCCACTATCTTCTTTAATGATTCAATCTCTTGAGGGCTTTTTGGCTTCGCCTTAGCGGCTTTGGCACTCAAGAGCCGAGGCGAGCTCGGACTCGAGTTCGAGTCACGCCCAAACTCTCGTGTTTTTCCACGAGAGCCTGGAGCTCTTGCCGCACCTCCGCCACCCGCGCCTCGCTTCTTCTCGCCAGGTGCGCCCCACGTCATGAGCTGTCCATGACACCGCTTCCTTCGTGGTCGCCACCTCGCTTGTGGCCCCTACAATACCCATGTTACTCTGCCATTTTTGCAACCAAATCCTTTCTATAAGGTATTTCTTTAATAAGGTATTACTTACCTTCCTTGTCCTCGAGCTGCTTTTGGCAAGGCCGAGCCTGCTCTCGACCGCCGAGGCTCGCTTCAATGCATTGACCTCCGCAGCCAAGGCAGAGGTCAAAAGGCAGCCTGCATTCCCATATTGACATACTTATGTTAGAATCATGTGATATCTTTTTAGATCCTTAGTCCGACTTTTCTTTCCTAACACCAAACTAAGCATCGTGGGCTACTGCCTATGCGGTAATATTTTACATATTCTAAACTTACCTCAAAGCCTGTTAGAAGGCTGGTATAAGCCACCAGCCCGCCTTGGCGGATCTGAACTTTCTAGATCACCACACTCATAACAAGGCGGGTGCCTCGTCGATGGAGGCGCTTTAAGCGCCCAAAGAAGCTATCCGTGCCCCGGATGGACGGAGGTCACCGCCGTCAGAGTCTTGCCCTTCTTACTAAGGAGCCGCTTGTCGACTTCGAACCACCTAGGGTTCTCGACGGAGTCCGCACAGGCCGGACTTAGAGCCCTCCGGGTTTCACCCCTTTGCACTGGAGTCCGGGAGGTCGCTTGAGGCGCCTCCAGACCACCTCCTCCTGGCTGGGCCCTTTGGGACTCCACTGCTGTGTCGCTGGGCGACACGAGGAGAGGAGGCGGTTGGAAGTGAAGTGCTATTCACATCCGACGACCCCAGGAGCCGCCGACGAAGCGGCGAGCCTGCCCCAAGTGGCTACATGGTCATATTCGGCTTTAAAAGACACTATGCGACAAATAAAAGTCATGAACTATTTCGAGTCCTGACACTTATGATCTAGCCAGGGCTTGGCCTTGTTGGCCACTCCTCCTCGCTGCTGTCGGCATTGGTGCAGAAGTCCGGAGGAAGGGTCCTTCCTTCTGATTCCTCCGCCTCCCCAGCTGGGGCGGCCTTCCTTTTTCTCTCTTCACGGGGAGAGGCTTTTTTCCTCCTCCTCTTCCTCGAGGAGGATTCTGCCTCAGGTTGTCGAGCGATGAGTCCGACAAGACCGGGCGCCGGAGCTCCTTCGAGTTCCCGTGGCCTTCCTTCTGGTTTTCTTCTCCGCACCACGTGAGGTGCCGGAGCCAGATCCCTGCTAATCAAGGCCCTACTGGTCTTCTCGCAAAGGGGCCGGACAGCTTAATCTGTCCGTGATGTCTTCACCAGTCCTCACAAAGGTTAGGGAGTTTTAGATCCCAGACAGAGTCAAACTATGAAAAAGAGTCCATAAAGGGTAAATAACTTACCGCTAGCTTGACATCATGAGCTGAATCCGCGATCTTCGTGGCGGATGTGGGAGCCTCGGCGCCTTGAATAAGACTTTTCCGCATCTTCGCACGAGTGTCAAGAGCCTTTTCAGAGTTTGGTGTTGTGCCGGATCGAACTCCCACAATTTGAAGGCCCGTTGTTGGCATGGGAGAATCCGCGGATGAGCATCACGGATTACGCTGACAAGCCCGAGATTCTTGTCCACCAGGTTTCGGACGCAGGTTTGAGTCCGGACAGCTCGTCCGAATCCCCCATGTCGCCTGCCTCTTTCCATGATGTGAGCCGTGGGGGAAGCTAGATCGAATTGGGGCCGCCCATTGAGAGTCACGCTGCTCGGTGATGTAGAACCACCCCGATTGTTACCCTTTATGGTCTCCACAAAGGAGCCTCGAGCCATAAGACTTTGGCCATCTTGTTAACCATGGCGCCCAAGACTGGCTACGGGTTGCCCACTACCTTCGCTTGACATTGAAGATCTTAAGCCATAAGTCGGGCGGGCTGATGCAGAGAAGGCCTCGCACACCCATGATAAACGCCAGATGTTGAGGATGAAGTTCGGGCCGATCGTGGAAATCCAGGCCGAGTAGAACATGAGCCCCTGGACAAATGGGTGAAGTGGAAACCTAGTCCATGGAGGAAGTGGGTGAGGAACACCACCTCTCATGGGGCCTGGGGTAGGAATGAGCTGCCTCGTCGGGTAGCTGGTGCGCGATGTCGCTGGACAAGTATCCGCCTTCCGCAGTTTTTTGATGTGCCCTCCGTGACGGAGGAGGCCATCCACCTACCTCCGCCTCCCGACATAGTTGGAGAAGGTTGAGGTGGGTGTGCGGACTTGGGCGCTGGAGCTCGAAAGTGCGGAAATGGATGAGCAAAGGAGGAACAAGGCGAGGTGAAAAGGTGGATCCTTATCCCTTATATGGACGGACGGTTATGCGCCCCCGCCACCGTAAAACTCGCTATCTCCCAAGCGCCGTAATCAATGGCGCGATGGGTTACCCACGTCCGTATTGATGGGAATCCTGAATAAGGGGCACGATCTCCGCTGATAAGACGTGCAAGGAAACCGCCGCTAAACGCGCTTAAGGTGGAACAAAGAAAAATGATTCAGATAAAGGCCCGGCCGTGGTGTGATGTCACGCCAAATACGCCGCCGATCTGTAAAGGTTATTCTCTACAAGTAGTATGTGGAACTTGTTTTGCGAGCGGACACTATCCTTGTGTTCAAAATCTTCTATGAAGTATTCGAAGAGGAACCCGCTTTGCAATGCCGAAGACAATATGCACGCCGGACTCGCTGCCATTGAAGCCTGTTCGTGGGCTACCGAGGGAGTCCCGACTAGGGGTGTCCGGATAGCCTAACTATCATCTTTGGCCGGACTCCTAGACTATGAAGATACAAGATTGAAGACTTCGCCCCATGTCCGGATAGGACTTTCCTTGGTGTGGAAGGCAAGCTTGGCTATACGGATATGTGGATCTCCTACCATTGTAACCGACTCGTAACCCTAACCTAATTCGTGTCTATATAAACCGAGGGTTTTAGTCCGTAGGACTTGACAACAATCATACCATAGGATAGCTTCTAGGTTTAGCCTCTCCGATCTCGTGGTAGATCTACTCTTGTACTACCCATATCATCAATATTAATCAAGCAGGAGTAGGGTATTACTCCATCGAGAGGGCCCAACCTGGGTAAATACATCGTGTCCCTTGTCTCCGTTACCATCCGCTTAGACGCACAGCTCGGGACCCCCTACCCGAGATCCGCCGGTTTTGACACCGACAGCAGCCAACATCGTGATCGAATGATTTGTTGGTCATCCGCCAGATGTCTTCACCGAAGAAAGGTGACCATAGCTGAGAATACCGACACCTTATTTCCGGGTGACAAAGAACGCTGCATTGTTCCAACATGCGGCCCACAATTTTTCTTCCGCAGTGAAATTTCACTAATGCACGAAAGCATTTCAGAGCATTGTTTCAATGTTGGTCAAACTCACTAGCTCCGCCACCACCACCTCCTCCTCCTCTTCCACTCGAGCATCAGTGATCAAGATGGTGAACTGCTACTTCCACGTAGTCAATAACATTGACGCTCATAGCTTCACCATGATGAACCCACCTAGTATATGTGACCGACATCCCATACAAGTGTAGATGATTTTGCACAGCTTGATTG
The DNA here is from genome assembly GCA_021605205.1 of Aegilops longissima. Classification (NCBI taxonomy): domain Eukaryota; kingdom Viridiplantae; phylum Streptophyta; class Magnoliopsida; order Poales; family Poaceae; genus Aegilops; species Aegilops longissima. Next base: position 38,925 of record JAHIAM010002429.1, on the reverse strand, counting down.
GGGTCTTGTAACTGAATTCATACAATCGCTACACGGCAGAAAGCACATTTGATTTCGGACCATCGTACTCAGCTATGATAAAGTTCATGAAGTTTTCAACCCCCTTGACATATGCAGCGGAGAATCTTCGAGCAGAAGTTATCCAAGGCCTGTCCATCTGTTAGACATACAAATTAGTTCTTCTACTAGATATTACAGAAAAACATATATGCTTTTTATGAAGTCCGTAAAAAAATACCTTGGTCGATGTCTAAAGTTATGGCAAGATATTTGGACGAGCAGATCTAAGTAAAGAAATATATGTAAAGCTAATTCAGCAAACAGATTTGAGTGCTAAATTATGGTAGGCTGTTTCAGCAGTAATGAGGTCGAGCACACAGCCATCGAACTATCAAGGCCATCGCAGCAACAAAGATCGAGTATAAAACGGTGTAGAGCTATTTCACCTAACAGATTGGCTACTAGACCATGGCAATCACGCCACAATAAATATATGGCAGGATATTTTAGCAACTAATCGGCTTTTGGCATGCCATCTCAGCTAAGCAGATTGAGTGCGTAATAGGCAAGGAAGCTTCTAAGCAGAGCATATTGACAAGAACTACTTCAGCAAACAAAGGAGATTAACAAATGCCTATCGCCTAACATTTAGCGCTACACCAACATGAACGGGCCTCAGATAGAATGTGTACTGGGGAGAAGCCGACTGTCATGCGCTCCACACTAACATCGCCAATGGCGGTGTTGACCACCGCGCGCCCACAAGAACGTAGCTGAGGTGGCGGCGCTGCCAGAGGACGGCAGTCTATGAGAGCGCATCAGGAGCGAGAGGATCGCCGCATGCCCCTCGACGAATCAAGTGCCGATGTATCAAAAGCGGCGGGAGGGCAGCTTGGCGGGTTTAATGGAGGGAGGGGGACGGGGAGGGGGTTTTGGGAATATTTGGTCAAGGGCGTAGAATCGGATTTGGGGGAATTTTGTGGGGGATTGGCGATGGTCGGCTCTCCAAGTGCAGTCCACGTGTCGTTGAAGAGGCAAGACGGTTTATTCCGCTTGCATGAGCCGTGTGCAGACCTAACATGTGTGGGGTGCAATGCGACCGCCAGAGAGTGATGTGTGTGTACCGCTTTTTTCCTTTTAAACTAGTAGGTGCTTCGCCTCAAAAAATTTGTTGCTTCGCGATCCATCGATACTACTACTAGTAATCCGTAATCCCGACTAAAACGGTGCGGCCGAGTCTTTTCCCGCTGATATGCCGAGGTTGGCTTAGTTGGTTTTTAGATTTGTTTCGTTCAATAAAAAGCAGAGTTGGTGATGATGGTGTGCCTGTCATCCTGCAATATAGGCCTCCGATCTATATCTAACGGATAGGAAGGAAACTATGACAATTTACCCGACTCCTTCCACATTTGCGATAAGGCTTTCCTCGCTCATCCTTTTCTCCCACAAGATCTTGATCTTCCGTGCAATTCACATGCATCTTGCTAGTACTCCTACAATATATATATCATTGTGAAAGTTCATATACACCGGCCGAGATTAATGCAAACACGGCAGATTTTCATTACATTTTGAACTTTTATAGGACAGAAAATAAAAGAAACCCGAACCTAAACCTATTCTACGGCGGCGCATCGACGCCCTCCATCTCGCGATCTCTATGTACGGGCGGGTTCAAGACCCGTGAAGTGAAGGTGCGGTTCCGGCGAGGAAGAGAGAACACGGATACCGACCGCCGGGCTGGCACACCATGCCCTGCCGCCCCCATGCCCTACTCATCTCTGAGGAGTCCCCGACCCGGCGGTGCCGGACGTTGACGGCGGCAAGTAGGACGCGGGTCGACGGTGTTCCCTGCTGCCGGGCCGCCAGCGGATCACCGCCAGCGGTCAAGGTCTGCTGGCCCCGGCTATGCCGCTATTGCGCTGCGAGAGGCAACTTGAGCGAGGCCGCACTCGAGCTTCATCCTCGAAGACAAGCTCTCCCGCACAGATTCGTGACTTGCGGTCATGGCGGATGTGGTGCCGTAGGAGGACGGCGCGCTATGGTGTGGAGGTTAGCTGGTGTTGCCGCTTTGTAGCGCGATTCCGTGAGGCCAAGCGTCCGGTGAGTCATTAAGTCGCCGGAATTGGTTCCTCGAGCACCGAGCCTCTTAACGATGACATACAAACGAACGGCATGAATGCGGGCAGCTGGCGCCGGCTGGGAACGCATCACGCGACGGCCCGAGGGACGAGGGCTTTGGCGTGCTGTGGTGGTCACCGCAGCCGTGGCAACGCTTGAGATGCCTTTGCTCAAATGCGATCCCGCATGTCATCGAAAAAGCAAGACGACCCGGCATGGTCTCAGTCCAGAGGATACAGCTGGTCGCTACACCACTCCGCGACGCTGTCGCTGCGCGCCTGCATCCTCGACGAGCCGGTGTTTGGGTGTGTTTGATTGTGGCCAAAGTGCACCTTGCCAAAATTTTGGTCATGACCCAAAGATTGGTCTTTGTTTGATGGTTGCCATTTTTGGCATGCCAATGAACTCTATCCAACTCTAGTTCATTTTTCTTGCCAACGCCGCCAAATCATGGGCAACCAATACCTCAACCAAAATTTTGGTCATGACCCAAAGATTGGTCTTTGTTTGATGGTTGCCATTTCTTTGGCATGCCAATGAACTCTAGCCAACTCTAGTTCATTTTTCTTGCCAATGTCTGCCAAATCATGGGCAACCAATACCTCAACCAAAATTTTGGCTACACAATGCTTTGATGGGGCAACCTTGGGCACAAACCAAACATACCGTTGGTCGTGCACAACACTAACGCCACCTCTAAGACATCGAAACCGACCGTGTCTAGCGACGATATGAGCGAGTCGCCACCATGGTCGCTGTGGTCCAGAGGCGGTGCTAGAGTTGCGCCTCATTGTTGGCCCCAACGACCCACATGAACGGGTTGTCGATGGCGAGGAGGTCGTGGACCAGCTCCTCCATTGGACTAGTCTCGCTACATCGTCTCCGACGGTGTGCCCCACATGTCGGTTTCCCTGCTTTTCCCGCCATATTCGAAAGGCCGTTGTTCACTATGGCGCATTAGGCCTTTCACTATGTAGGCCAAGCGAGACAACTTATTGTTTATTTGAGCCATTCAAGTGTAATCATGTGGCGCTTGCTTATTTCTCATTCCTCTCCAACCTCTTCTCCATCGATCATGTCGCCTCCAATGAGTCCATCCTCCCGCATGCCTCATTTGAACATTCCGCCGAGTATCATTCGCATGTACCCACCCTAGTCCTCTTCAATAGATCTCCGGACCCGAGATGAAATCGAGAGGAACGAGTGGGGCACGTGATATCTAAGGCGGATTCAAAATTTTGAACCGGTGATCATAGCATCCGCAAATCATATATAAAGGGTATTCAATGTTCTTTCGTTTTTGAACATACAATATACTCCCTCCTATCCTTTCTACTTTACATATAAGTTTTATGTGTAGTCAAAGTATCTCTACTATGATAAAAAGGTATGAACATTCGACAACGCCTAATCAATATTGTTAGATTCAGACGCATTACTAGATTTGTACTTGAGATGGTTTCCAATTTGACTATTGACAAGATTAATAGTACATGAGATGTATAATGTGAAAATTATATCATTGAAACTCCTTTCACATACTAAATTGACCGTATGCTTTGTAAGTTGCATGTCATATATTATTACTCTAACATTTGGTCAAAGTTAGCCTCGAAAAACACATTAGACCCTCAGATGCATTGTGTATGTTGCATGTCATATATTATTACTCTAACATTTGTGTAAGTTGCATGTCATATATTATTACTCTAACATTTGTGTAAGTTGCATGTCATATATTATTACTCTAACATTTGGTCAAAGTAGTATAGTGGAAGTGGATCTCTAACGTAGGTATCCCTGCTTACCCTCCCTTTCGATCACTTATCATGACCCTATGCTTGCTAGGCCCCGTATGTCGCTTACTCAATGGGTTCGCCATGTTAGGGGATCCTCATCCGTAGTATACCTCTATTTTTGTTTACTCCGCATAAAATGAAGGGAGTGGTGGTATAACAAATGACGCGGGCGGGGAGGGGAGGACGCCGGTTTGCTCTCAACCGCGGTCCCACAAGCGTAGCTTAAAACGCAAGACGGCGCTGCTCCATTCGATGAGCGACGTGAGGGTCCAGCGTGCCGGGCTGCAACGCTAACGCGACAAGAGCGATGTACAGTCAAAGCGATTGACCGTCGCCACCGAACCACTATTCACACCGTAACCTTTCGCTGCTCGGCCTACGCCACCAACGCCCTAAAACCACACCAAATTCCGATGGGGAACGAGCAGAAATTCAAAATTTTCCCACGGTCACCAAGATCTATCTATGGAGAAACTAGCAACGAGGGAAGGAGAGTGCATCTACATACCCTTGTAGATCGCTAAGGTAAGCTGCTCAAGTGAACGGGGTTGATGGAGTCGCACTGCCGTGATTCAGATCACCGATGATCAAGTGCCGAACGGACGGCACCTCCGCTCAACACACGACAGCCCGTGACGCCTCCCATGCCTTGATCCAGCAAGGAGAGAGGAGAGGTTGAGGAAGACTCCATCCAGCAGCAGCACAACGGCATGGTGGTGATGGAGGAGTGTGGCATCCCAGGCTTCGCCAAGCACCAAGGAGAGGAGGAAGAGGAGAGGCAGTGGCTGCTACCGGAGAGGGAGGCTCGTGTTATGGGCAGCCCCTGTGCCTCTATTTATATAGGGAGAGGAGGGCTGCCCTCTAGGGTTTCCACCCCTAGGGGGGGCCAACCCAGATGGGATCAAGGAGGCGGCCAAGAGGGGAGGAGAGGAGGCGCCACTCAGATGGGCCTTAGGCCCATCTCGACTAGGGTTTGCCCTCCCACCCATCCTTGCGCTTGGGCCCTTTAGGGGCGCACCAGCCCTCCTAGGGGCTGGTCCCTCCCACACTTGGCCCACGCAGCCTTCTCGGGCAGGTGGCCCCACTTGGGGACCCCGACCTCCCTGGTCCCAGACATTACCGATATCGCCCAAACTTTTCCTGCTACCAAAACAGACTTCCCATATATAAATCTTTACCTCCGACCATTCCGAACTCCTCGTGACGTCCGGATCTCATCCGGACTCAACAACATTCGTAACCACATACAAGCTTCCTATATAACCCTAGCGCCACCGAACCTTATGTGTAGACCCTACGGTTCGGGAGACATGCGACATGACCGAGACGTTTCTCCGTCAATAACCAACAGCGGATCTGATACCCATGTTGGCTCCTACATGTTCCACGATGATCTCATCGGATGAACCACGATGTCAAGGACTCAATCGATCCCGTGATACAATTCCCTTTGTCTAGCGGTATTGTACTTGCCCGAGATTCGATCGCTTGATACCGATACCTTGTTCAATCTCGCTATCGCAAGTCTCTTTACTGCTCCGAACACATCATCCCGTGATCAACCCTTGGTCACATTGTGCACATTATGATGATGTCCTACCGAGGGGCCCAGAGATACCTCTCCGCTTACACGGAGTGACAAATCCCAGCCTTGATCCGTGTCAACCCAATGGTCACTTTCGAGATACCTGTAGTGCACCTTTATAGTCACCCAGCACGCCAGGACGCTTGATACACCCAAAGCACTCCTACGGTATCCGGAATTGCACGATCTCATGGTCTAAGGAAGAGATACTTGACATTGGAAAAGCTTTAGCATACCTAACTACACGATCTTTGTGCTAGGCTTAGGATTGTCTTGTCCATCACATCATTCTCCTAATGATGTGATCCCGCTATCAATGACATCCAATGTCCATGGTCGTGAAACCGTAACCATCTATTGATCAACGAGCTAGTCAACTAGAGGCTTACTAGGACATGGTGTTGTCTATGTATCCACACATGTATTGTCAAGTTTCCTATCAATACAATTATAGCATGAATAATAAACGATTATCATGAACAAGGAAATATAATAATAACTAATTTATTATTGCCTCTAGGCATATTTCCAACAGTCTCCCACTTGCACTAGAGTCAATAATCTAGTTCACATCGCCATGTGATTAACATCGATAGGTCACATCGCCATGTGACTAACATCCAAAGAGTTTACTAGTGTCTTAAACTAGTTCACATCACCATGTGATTAAGTCTCAATGAGTTCGGGGTTTGATCATGTTTTGCTTGTGAGAGAGGTTTTAGTCAACGGTCTCGAACCTTTCAGATCCGTGTGTACTTCGCAATTTCTATGTCATATTGTAAATGCTGCTTTCACGCCCACTTGAAGCTATTCCAAATGGTTGCTCCACTATACGATCCGGTTTGCTACTCGAGTCACCGGATAGGTGTTAAAGCTTGCATCGACGTAACCCTTTACGCCAACTCTTTATCACCTCCATAATCGAGAAACATGTCCTTATTTACTCCAAGGACAATTTTGATCACTGTCCAATGATCTCCATTCCTAGATCATTCTTGTACCCTTTGATCGACTCATGGCATGGCACACTTCCTAAGTGTATACAAGATAGCATACTATAGAGCCTATGTCTCAAGCATAGGGACGCACCTTCGCCTTTCTCTCTTTTCTCGCCGTGGTCGAGCTTTAACTCTTAACCTCATACCTTATATCTTAGGCAAGAACTCCTTCTTTCGATCGATCCATCTTGAACACCTTCAAGATCATGTCAAGGTATGTGCTCATTTGAAAGTATTATTAAGCATTTTTGATCTATCCTTATAGATCTCGATGCTCAATGTTCAAATAGCTTAATCCAGGTTTTCTATTGAAAACATCTTCAAATAACCCTATATGCTTTCCAGAATTTTACATCATTTCGATCATCGATATGTCAACAACATATACTCATCGAAATTTATAGTGCTCCCACTCACTTCTTTGGAAATACAAGTTTTCATAAACTTTGTATAAACCCAAAATCTTTGATCATCCTATCAAAGTGCATATTCCAACTCCGAGATGCTTACTCCAATCCTTAGAAGGATCGATGGAGCTAGCATACCTTTTAGCATCCTTAGGACCGACAAAACTTTTCTCGATTGTATCACATACAACCTTTCCTTACGTAAACCGGTAAGGAAACTCGCCTTGACATCCATCCGCCAGATTTCATAAATGCAGCTAATGCTAACATGATTCCGACGGATTTTAAGCATCGCTACGGATGAGAAAATCTCATCGTAGTCAACTCCTTGAACTTGTGAAAACTCTTCGCCACAAGTCGAGCTTCATAGACAGTGACATTACCATCCATGTCCGCCTTCTTCTTAAAGATCCATTCATCTCAATGGCTTGCCGATCATCGGCAAGTCCACCAAAGTCCATGCTTTGTTATGAAACATGGATCCTACTCGGTTTCATGGTTTCTAACCATTTGTCGGAATTTGGGCCCACCATCGCTTCTCCATAGCTCAGAGGTTCATTGTTGTCTAGCAACATGACCTTCAAGACATGATTACCGTACCACTCAAGTAGTACGATCCTTGTCACCCCACGAGGTACGCCGTGACTTGATCCAAACTTCATGATCACTATCATAAGCTTCTACTTCAATTGGTGTAGGTGCCACGGAACAACTTCCCGTGCCCTGCTACACACTTGTTGAAGTGACGGTTCAATGACCTCATCAAGTCTCCACCATCCTCCCACTCAACTTTTCAAGACGAACTTTTCCTCGAGAAAGGACCCGATTCAAGAAACAATCCCTATTGCTTTCGGATCTGAATTAGGAGGTATACCCAACCGCTTTGGGTGTCCTATGAAGATGCATTTTGTCCGCTGGGTTCGAGCTTATCAACCTGAAACTTTTCCACATAAGCGCCGCAGCCCCAAACCTTTAAGAAATGACAGCTTAGGTTTCTCTAAACCATAGTTCATACGGTGTCATCTCAACGGAATTACGTGGTGCCCTATTAAAGTGAGTGCGGTTGTCTCTAATGCCTAACCCATGAACGATAGTGGTAATTCGATAAGAGACATCATGGTACGCACTATATCCAATAGGGTGCAACTATGATGTTCGTACACACCATCACACTATGGTGTTCCAGCGGTATTTATTGTGAAACAATTTGCACAATGTCTTAATTAGGTGCCAAAACTCAGAATCTCAGATATTCATCTCTATGATCATATCATAGACATTCTATCCTCTTGTCACGAAGATCTTAAACTTCACTCAAATTACTTGAACCATTCAATAATTCAGACTTGTGTTTCATCAAGTAAATATACTCAACATCTACTCAATCATCCGTGAAGTAAGAACATAACGATATTCATCGCATGCCTCAAAGACTCATTGACTGCACATATCAAAATGTGTTACTTCCAACAAGTTGCTACCTTGTTCCATCTTATCAAACCGTGGCTTTTCACCATCTTGCTCATGTGGTATGATTTGCATATCTCAAGTGATTCAAAATCAAGTGAGTCCAAACGGTCCATCCGCATGGAGTTTCTTCATGCATATACACCAATAGACATGGTTCGCATGTCTCAAACTTTTCAAACGAGTGAGTCCAAAGATCCATCAACATGGAACTTCTTCATGCTTTTATACCAATATGACTTACATGGCAGTGCCACAAGTAAGTGGTACTATCATTACTATCTTATACTTTTGGCATGAAAATGTGTATCACTACGATCGAGATTCAATAAACCATTTATTTAGGTGCAAGACCATCAAGGTATTATTCAAATAAATAGAGTAACCATTATTCTCCTTAAATGAATAATCAGACATGTATAGACATGATCCAATCAAGTCTATGCTCAACGCAAACACCAAATCTCGATGGTAGAGGGAGCGTATGATGCTTGATCACATCAACCTTGGAAAAACTTCCAACACATATCGTCACCACCTTTAGCTAATCTCCGCTTATTCCGTAGCTTTTATTTTGAGTTACTAACACTTAGCAACCAAACCGTATCTTAATACCCGGTGCTACTAGGAGTACTAGTAAAGTACACATTAACATAATGTATATCCAATATACTTCTATCGACCTTGCCAGCCTTCTTATCTACCAAGCATCTAGGGTAATTCCGCCCGTGACTATTCCCTTATTACGTACACTTAGTCTCGGTTTGGGTTCAACCTTGGGTTTCTTCACCGAGCAGCAACTGATTTGCCATTTCGTGAAGTATCCCTTATCGCCCTTGCCCTTCTTGAAACTAGTGGTTTCACCAACCATCAACAATTGATGCTCCTTCTGATTTCTACTTTCGCGATGTCAAACAACGTGAATACCTCAAGGATCATCATATCTATCCCGATATGTTATAGTTCATCACGGTCAGTAGCAGCTTGGTGGCAATGACTATGGAGAAACATCACTATCTCATCCGGAAGATCAACTCCCACTCGATTCAAGTGATTGTTGTATTCGATAATCTGAGCACAAGCTCAACGATTGAGCTTTTCTCCTTAGTTTGTAGGCTAAGAAAATCGCCGGAGGTCTCATACCTCTTGACGTGGGCACGAGCCTGAAATCCTAATTTCAGCCCTCAAACATCTCATATGTTCCGCGACATTTCAAAAACATCTTTCATGCCTCAACTCTAAACCGCTTAACCGAACTATCACGTAGTTATCAAAATGTGTATGTCCGATGTTCGAACATCCACAAACGACGCTTGGGGTTCAAAGACATCGAGCGTGCATTAAGGACATCCGCTTATACTGTCCGCATAACCGCTACTATCAACTTTCAACTATATTTTCTAGGAACATATCTAAACAAAGGGAACTAAAGCGAAGCCATTTACATAATTTGCAAAAGGTCTTTGACTATGTTCATGATAATTAAGTTCATCTTATGAACTCCCACTCGATAGACATCCTCCGTCATCTAAGTGATTACATGATCCGAATCAACTAGGCCGTGTCCGATCAACACGTGAGACGGACTAGTCATCATCGGTGAACATCTTCATGTTGATCGATCTACTATACGACTCATGCTCGACCTTTCGGTCTCCGTGTTCCGAGGCCATGTCTTTACATGCTAGGCTCGCTGTTAACCCTAAGTGTATTGCGTGTAAATCTTGCTTACACCCGCTGTATGTGAACGTAAGAATCCATCACACCCGATTAACACGTGGTGCTTAGAAGCGCACTTAACCGTAGCAACGGTGCACGCTTAGGGAGAACACTTCTTGAAATTTGTAAGGGATCATCTTATTTACTACCGTCGCTCTAAGTAAACAAGATGCATAAACATAATAAACATCACATGCAATTATATAGTAGTGACATGATATGGCCAATATCATATTGCTCCTTTTGATCTCCATCTTCGGGCTCCATGATCATCATTGTCACCGCATGACACCATGATCTCCATCATCATGATCTCCATCATCGTGTTCCATGAAATTGTCTCGCCAACTTATTACTTCTACTACTATGGCTACCGTTAGCAATAAAGTAAAGTAATTACATGGCGCTGTTCAATGACACGCAGGTCATACAACAAATAAAGACAACTCCTATATTCTCGCCGTTGTCATAATCATCGACATGCAAGTCGTGAATCCTATTACAAGAACATGATCAATCTCATACATCACATATATTCATCACATTCTTCTTGGCCATATCACATCACATAGCATACCCCGCAAAAACAAGTTAGACGCCCTCTAATTGTTGTTGCATGTTTTACGTGGCTGCTTTGGGTTTCTAGCAAGAACGCTTCCTACCTACGCAAAACCACAACGTGATATGCCAATTGCTATTTACCCTTCATAAGGACCTTTTCATCGAATCCGCTCCGACTAAAGTGGGAGAGATCGGCACCGCTAGCCACCTTATGCACCAAGTGCATGTCACCGGTGGAACCCGCCTCACGAAGAGTACGTAAGGTCGGTCCGGCCGCTTCATCCCACAATACCGTCAAACAAGATTGGACTAGTAACGGTAAGCATATTGAACATCATCAACGCCCACAACTACTTTGTGTTCTACTCGTGCAAAGAATCTACGCAATAAACCTAGCTCGATACTGATCGATGGGGAACGAGCGAAATTCAAAATTTTCCCACGTGTCACCAAGATCTATCTATGGAGAAACTAGCAACGAGGGAAGGAGAGTGCATCTACATACCCTTGTAGATCGCTAAGCGGAAGCGCTCAAGTGAACGGGGTTGATGGAGTCGATTGCCGTGATTCAGATCACCGATGATCAAGTGCCGAACGGACGGCACCTCCGCGTTCAACACACGTACAGCCCGGTGATGTCTCCCATGCCTTGATCCAGCAAGGAGAGAGGGAGAGGTTGAGGAAGACTCCATCCAGCAGCAGCACAACGGCATGGTGGTGATGGAGGAGTGTGGCAATCCCGCAGGGCTTCGCCAAGCACCAAGGGAGAGGAGGAAGAGGAGAGGCAGGGCTGCGCCTGGAGAGGGAGGCTCTCGTGTGTTATGGGCAGCCCCAGGCCTCTATTTATATAGGGGAGAGGAGGGCTGCGCCCCCTCTAGGGTTTCCACCCCCTAGGGGGGGGGCCAACCCTAGATGGGATCAAGGGAGGCGGCCAAGAGGGAGGGAGAGGAGGCGCCACTCAGATGGGCCTTAGGCCCATCTCGACTAGGGTTTGCCCTCCCACCCATCCTGCGCTTGGGCCCTTTAGAAGCGCACCAGCCTCCTAGGGGCTGGTCCCTCCCACACTTGGCCCACGCAGCCTTCGGGCAGGTGGCCCCACTTGAGGACCCCGACCTCCCGTGGTCCCAGACATTACCGATATCGCCTCAAACTTTTCCTGCTACCAAAACAGACTTCCCATATATAAATCTTTACCTCCGACCATTCCTAACTCCTCGTGACATCCGGGATCTCATCCGGACTCAACAACATTCGCAACCACATACAAGCTTCCTATATAACCCTAGCGCCACCGAACCTTATGTGTAGACCCTACGGTTCGGGAGACAAGCGCATATGACCGAGACATTCTCCGTCAATAACCAACAGCGGATCTGGATACCCATGTTGGCTCCTACATGTTCCACGATGATCTCATCGGATGAACCACGATGTCAAGGACTCAATCGATCCCGTATACAATTCCCTTTGTCTAGCGGTATTGTACTTGCCCGAGATTCGATCGCCGGTATACCGATACCTTGTTCAATCTCGCTATCGCAAGTCTCTTTACTCGCTCCGAACACATCATCCCGTGATCAACCCCTTGGTCACATTGTGCACATTATGATGATGTCCTACCGAGGGGCCCAGAGATACCTCTCCGCTTACACGGAGTGACAAATCCCGCCTTGATCCGCGTCAACCCAATGGTCACTTTCGAGATACCGTAGTGCACCTTTATAGTCACCCAGCCACGCCAGACGCTTGATACACCCAAAGCACTCCTACGGTATCCGGAATTGCACGATCTCATGGTCTAAGGAAGAGATACTTGACATTGGAAAAGCTCTAGCATACTAACTACACGATCTTTGTGCTAGGCTTAGGATTGTCTTGTCCATCACATCATTCTCCTAATGATGTGATCCCGCTATCAATGACATCCAATGTCCATGGTCGTGAAACCGTAACCATCTATTGATCAACGAGCTAGTCAACTAGAGGCTTACTAGGACATGGTGTTGTCTATGTATCCACACATGTATTGCTGTTTCCGTCAATACAATTATAGCATGAATAATAAACGATTATCATGAACAAGGAAATATAATAATAACTAATTTATTATTGCCTCTAGGGCATATTTCCAACAATCTCCAGCCCATTCCCCCACCTTTCGATCCCCTAGCCCGCATCAAGCGTCCCCTAGTTCACCGGAAAGCCATGGTGCGCTGCAAGATCACTTACTACAAGATGTCGACGCCGAGCGCCGCAAAAAAAATCGCGGGCGGCGGCGTCGGCACCACGCACTCCGCTCCTAAGCTCCCTTTGCGCGTCCAATCTCGAAGTTCTTCGGAGCTGCTACGAGGAGGAGGAAGCCATCCAATGTTCATCGCGGAGGTCACGGCGCAGAAGGCCCCGATGGGTATGAGACGATGGACGCCGACTTGCGGCCGGGCGCCCGAGTCCCCTATGGTGCAAAGCGGACCAGCGGTTCAACATGGCGATACTAAAGGAGGACCGGAGGCAGAGGCACAACTCGACGCGGAGCGCGCCATGCCGCCGCCATCGAGGCTCTCCCGCAGCGGAACCGGATGTCGGATGTGAACCGGCGGCGGAGGCTCAACTTGAGATGGAGCGCGGATGCCGCTGCCATCGAGGCCTCCCGCAGCGGAACCGAACGCCCGGACATGAACCGGGCGGCAGAGGCTCGACCGACGCAGAGCGCTGGATGCCGCCTCATCGACGCCTCCGCAGCGGAACCGGATGTCCGGACTTGAACCGGGCGGCGGAGGCTCGACTCGACGCGGAGCGCGCGGATGCCGCCGCCATTGAGGCCTCCCGCAGGGGAACCGACGCCCTCGACTTGAACTGGCTGTGCTCGTCTGCGCAGAGCGCCCAGACGCCCGCTTGGACGAGTAGCCGGAGGCCGAGGACAACCACGGTGCGGAGACACACGCCGGCAGCGACGGCTGGTTCAAGGCCGGCAGCCAAAGACGACGAGGCCGCCTCTTTCCGCGAGCAAAGGATAGTTTTTCTTTATGTTGTTGTTTTTATGGATCTTTTGCTGTGTAAAACATACTATATTTGTTATGCAAGTCGCCTCGACTTGGGTCACTTACCATTTCAAAGCGGTTGGATGAATATCCTACGCCTCCTAACCCTTCTTTCCTTCTTCCTCACCTCTTCTTCTTCCCTCATGCATCACCGCACGGGCCGTGACGGATACTCCCCAACATGCGGTTGGATAAACATACTCTATGAACGAAAATTATGTGTCAGCGATAGGATGGCTGAGTTTGGTTTGTTCACATGCGACAAAGACGTGTCGCTGAGGGTGCGCTCCTTGGTTGGGTTTATGCGGCGTAAGAGACTGTAGGAGGGTGCGGTAGCATCCAAGGCAAGTGAGCGACTGCAGGAGGGTGCGGTGCATCACGATAACGTAAGCGCAAGTGTACCTCCTTCTCATTTTGAAAAATTTAGGCAAGCTTGGCAAAATGTGTGGCTAAGTTTGGCAATGCAAGGCCTAGACCCAAACAGATAAGTAATGCACGCATTTAGGAGTACTAGTGTTAAAAAGAAAGGCGATGTTTTCCTTCGCAGGATTTAATCGATACAAACTCGCTTCACGGTCAATTAATGCGATTTTTTCTCGAAGACCAAAGAGCTAACCATCTCACCCTCATCGCTGATTAATGCAGCGCCATGCAAACCAACCTTCTCACTTCCGCATGCATGCAGGGGATATTAATGTCCTTGGTTGCTAACCCCATCAATTTTGCCTCTATTAGTGTTAGTGGCCCTTGCAAATTGTAATTTTGATATACCGCCTTGTGTACAAAAAATGGAGGTAGTAACTATATTTGACTTCCTTCCCCATTGCGGTGACGTTGACGATATTTTTTTTGTGGTTTGGCAAAGTACGTTCGACGGAGAACACCATTGAGGCATACCACAGTAAGTCGTTCGCAAGTGCCGCCTGCAAGCCGAGACAACCGCCTTATTTGCATCCAGAAAGTCCTTTACTAGTACTACTACTAGGAGTACTAGTGCAGTGAGATGGTTTCTCGAAGAAGACGATGGAGAAGCGGAGTCGGCGAAGAGTGAAATGATGGTTGCATCGTCTGTGCTTTGTGATTTGACGCCTCACTGCTTTGTGATTTGTGAAAGAAGGGACATGGGAGTAGACTTTGTGCTCTATACTATACTACATGCGTCCAAGCATGGGAGAAAGAGGAGAGACGTTGCATTTTTCTATTCCTTCAATCAATCAATCAGGGAGCTTCGGTTCCATCTTTTTGCCTTTGGCAACACCGTCCATAATGGTTCCCACGATGCCAAAAGCTATTTTCACATTTGGCTACACATTGTGGATGCCCTTAACTGCACTCACTTGGTTTTGCTCCTGTGCTATCTATACAAATCTCAATTATATTGATCTAAAAATTATAGAATCAAGATTAGTAAAAGGAGGTGATTTTGCCACGCTGGATGGCGATTTGCTAACATGCGTCCCATGTGTCGTTGCTTACTAAGCCGATCCGCTGGCCCCACATGAGGCGTAACAACGGCGTATAAACACGTGGTTAAGTTGAAGAAGATGAGGGAGAAGCGATTCAGCAACGAGTGAAATGATGGTTGCTTCGCCCCTCCAACTTCTTTTTTTAGCATTATTACTTTGTCCCTCCAACTTAATCAGGGAAAGGTGCAGCTTTGTGATTTGACGCTTCTTTCTCATTACTACGCCGCGCCATGACTGGGTGCTTCACCCCGCTGCTCAAGATCAGATTCCGGTATGGCGCGGGAACCGTAGCTTGATGTCCCACATGTCGGGAAAGAGACTAGAAGATTTATGAAAGCGAGCGCCCACTCTTACGACGGAGGAGTAGACGATACACGATGGCCCAAAGGAATTGTCACTTGTACCGATAGTACTATAGTTTTGTTGTTTCACACGATCCATCGATACAAACCCGATTAAACAGGAAAGGGCGGGATTTTTCCCGCGCGGTAGATGATACTAGCCATACATTTCAAAGGCAATTTAAATGTATGCAAACTGAATAATTATAAGTAACAATATGATATCTAGTAAAACTAAAAACACATATGATTTATTGTGTTAGAGTGTAGTAGTAGTAGTGCTGTATTGCATAGTTGTTAGATGTAACATGCGAGAACGTAGAGATGTAGTTTTGAGGGCCTACAGAGAGAAAAGCGTAATACGGTCACCGAACTTCGTAATAAGCTGATTACGGTCACTATATACGCTTTATGTGATTGTCCGTCACTTGCTCACAGTTCACCATCGGATTGCACTCGCTGACCGCCAAATAGTTCGCGGGCGCCATGTTGACTAGTTAAATTGACCACGCTCCTTGTGGGTCCCACCCGTCAGTCGCGATAGGGAAAAGGTCGATAAACACAAATTTACGCAGCGCCGATAAGGCTCCAACCCGCGCGCTGGAATCACCTGGTTGTGTATGTGTCTGCTGTGGCTCGATGTGTGCGCATGCACATGTAGGTTGAGCACTTGAGCATGAGAGTGTGTGTTGGTCGGTGGTGTATCGGTGTGTGCATGCATGCGTGTGTGCGTGTGAGTGTTATGCGGCGTGGTTACGTGTATGTGTGAGTGTTGTGTGCGTGCGGGTGCATGTGTTTGTGTGAGTATTGCGTGATGCAGTTCGTGCATGCGCATGCAGTGTATAATCACCACACCAGCTCCTCGTGTGTTAAAACAGACGGCTCAAAGATACCAATACAAGGCCACCTTGTCCGCTATGCCCGCGGTCATGACTTCAACCATCACAAAATATTTTTTGTCGCTTGTTTTCATTCTTACTAGTAAGATGCTCGCATGCTGCACGAACATCAAGATGCATTTGTATGACTTGTTTATCTTGTGAGAGAAAATGATGAACGAGGGAAGGCCTTATTTGCAAATGTGGAGAGGTGTGGGTACCTTTTTGCAAAATTGCCATAGTTTTTTCCTATCCGCCGATATAAATCGGACGGCCTATATTGCAGGATGGCAGTACACAATCATCACCAACTCGCTTTTATAAGAGTGTATTTTATGTATTTTACAAGAGTGTAGATGTAAAGTAGATACAAGTGGACAAAGGGCACGATGGTAGTGAGATAATGTGATGCAACACTAGAGGTGCCACGTGAGCGCGAATCGTCAACTAGTCATGTCATGAGCAAATACAGAGTTGTACGGTGAGCCCGTGATCAGATAATAACCACAAAACGTAAACGGTGACCGTAATGAGTGGATTATGAAGTCCAATGTATGTATCGTGGTTTTCGCTTCAAATACAATGATCGCTATTGCATATATCGCGAGAGAAAGATGAAACACGCGTGAATTTTCTGGGGCTTACTTTAGAGGACCCGTGATAGTTTTGTGCATACATGAAAGGGGCGATGGGGGGGTGTATGCGATGGAGAGAGAGATGATCTTCGCTTTCTTTATTATGACTAACTTTGTATATAATATAAAAATATACAAATTCACAAGGCGGAATAAATATCATTGTGGGCACCATGCAATGCAAATTGGCATTCAGATTCTCCATATAACTTTGTAATGTTGTATATATGTAGAAACTCTAAAATAATTTTTGGCCACACTTTATTCAAAAGGAATGTTGTATGCTAAATAAACGTGAAGAGAGGGCTTTTTAGATCAATGGGTACGTGATGTAACATGTGTGAATGTGTAGTTGATGCATTTGGCGGGCCTAGAGAGGTATGTGTGTATTAGGTATTCGAGAGAGACATGGATAGAGGGGCCGATGTGGGGGGGGAGAGATAGCACGAGAAATGAGAGTGGTCTAGAGAGAGAGATGAATATGACGTCACGACAAGAGATTCCATTCCCTTGAGTGTGTATATGCAAGGGGAGGGAATAGAGGCATCAGGAGAAATTTTCTCTGTGTGTGGTGTTTGTGTTGGTATGTGTGGGTGTGAGAAGATAATGAGATGGGGGGCAGACGGTGTGTCACCGCTGAGGTCCGGTGGGTCGAGGTGAGGCCCTTCGCTCGTTCCGCCCCGCACACATTGGTCGGCCCATGACACATTTAGGAAGACCCATGGATGACTAGTCGACAAGACAAAGATAGCAGAATCGTGAAGGACTCGTGTCCATCGGCAAAGCCATCTAGGATTTGTAACCCTAGGTTCTCTGACTAAGGTAACCCTTTATCTCTCGATATTACTATTCATCCAACCTAACTTTAAGGGGCATCCTACGTAATGCTCGCTAGAATCATACTCACGATTAGGAAGAGAGAGGTGTGAGACAATGCGTGAGAGACAAAGCGAAGATAATGTGCGACATGAGACACGAGGCAGGTCCATGTATATAGAAAGGGTCGATGAGGATTGTGCGTGTGTATGTTTAAGTAGAGGAAGAGTGCTTGTGATAAAGGTTAGTGAAAACAGCTGTAAATGGTTACGAGAGGGAGGGAGGGTTATATCTAGAGCATGTAAAGTAGAAAGACACCTCGAGAGAGTGTGTGAGCATGTGAGAGACCACCGATGGAGAGTGAAACTACACGAAAAGACTGCTCTACACATTGATTAAAGATATAAATTGTATCCAAATATTAGGATGGGATCATGATATTTGCAATTCGCGTAAGGAGCGGTCATTGATCCATCAGACATCTAGATTCTATCGAATTTGAGCATGTCTATGTTATTATTCGACACAATTGATACACATAGTTAGTATTTTGAACTCCAGAGAATGCATCGCTTAGCAATCGAATATAAACATGAGTATAGTTCATGTTGTGTGTGTAAAGCACATTATACATACGAAAGTTACACAATGGACATTATAAATAGCTACATATGAACTAGCATACATTTGAATTCAACTTAAGGTGGTTTAAAATGTTATTATTTATTTCCTTATATCAAAACTGAAGGAAATATGCCCTAGAGGCAATAATAAAGTTATTATTTATTTCTTATATCATGATAAATGTTTATTATTCATGCTAGAATTGTATTAACCTGAAACATAATACATGTATGAATACATAGACAAACAGATAGTCACTAGTATGCCTCTACTAGACTAGCTCATTGATCAAGATGGTTATGTTTCCTAACCATAGACATGTGTTGTCATTTGATTAATGGGATCACATCATTAGGAGAATGATGTGATTGTCATGACCCATTTCGTTAGCTTAGCACTTGATCGCTTAGTATGTTGCTTATGCTTTCTTCATGATTTATACAAAGTTCCTCGCAACTATGAGATTATGCAACTCCTGCTTACGGAGGAACACTTTGTGTGCTACCAAACGTCACAACGTAAATGGGTGATTATAAAGGTACTCTACAGTGTGTCTCCAAAAGTATATGTTGAGTTGGCATGAATCGAGATTAGGTTTTGTCACTCCGATTGCTCTGGAGAGGTATCTCTGGCCTTCTCGGTAATACACATCACATAAGCCTTGTGCATTGCAACTAATGAGTTAGTTGTGAGATGATGTATTACGGAACGAGTAAAGAGATTTACCGGTAACGAGATTGAACTAGGTATTGATACCGACGATCGAATCTCGTAAGTAACATACCGATGACAAAGGGAACAACGATGTCGTTATGCGGTTTGACCGATAAAGATCTTCAGAGAATATGTAGGAACCAATATGGGCATCCAGGTTCCGCTATTGGTTATTGACCGAGAATGGTTCTAGGTCATGTCTACATAGTTCTCGAACCCGTAGGGTCCGCACGCTTAACGCTTCGATGATGCTCATTATGAGTTTATAAGTATTGATGTACCAAGGTAGTTCGAGTCCCGGATGTGATCACGGACATGACGAGGAGTCTCAAATGGTCGAGACATAAAGATTGATATATTGAAGCCTATGTTTGACTTCGAAAGGTTCCGATGAAAACAGAAGTTATCGAACACCGGGGTTACTGAACCCCGGGGGTCTATGGGCCTTGATGGGCCATAGGGAGAAGAGGAAAGGGCCGCCAGGCAGGCCGCCGCCCTCCCCCTCTAGTCCGAATAGGACAGGAGAGGGGGCGCCTCTTCCCTCTTCCCTCTCCCCCAATCCTAATCCAACTAGAAAGGGGGGAGTCCTACTCCCTGGGAGTAGGACTCTCCAGCGCCCCTCTTGGCTGGCCGCACCCCTTGCTCCTTTATATACGGGGCAGGGGGCACCCCATGACACACAAGTTGATCTACGGATCGCCTTAGCCGCAGCGGTGCCCTCCACCATATTCCACTTCGTCATATCGTCATGAGCTTAGGCGAAGCCCGCGCCGAGAAGTCATATCGTCGCGAGCTTAGGCGGCCCCGCGCCGGTGGAGCATCATCATCGCCACCACGCCGTCAGGTCCGACGGAACTCATCCCCGACACTTTGCCGGATCGGAGTCCGGGATCGCCATCGAGCTGAACGTGCGTAACTCGGAGGTGCCGACGCTCGGTGCTTGGATCGGTCGGATCGTGAAGACGCACGACTACATCAACCGCGTTGTTATAACGCCCGCCGGGTTCACGAGGGTACGTGGACGACATTCTCCTCTCGCTGCTATGCCATCACCATGGTCTTGCGGTACGTAGGAATTTTTTGAAATTACTACGCTCCCCAACAAAGGGCATCCGAGCCTGGTTTTATGCGCTGATGTCATATGCACGAGTAGAACACAAGTGAGTTGTGGGCTATATAAGTCATACCGCTTACCAAAGATGTCATACTTTGTTCAGCGGTATTGTGAGATGAAGCGCCCGACCGACATTACGCCAGACGCTTACGCGAGACTGGTTTCACCGCTCGAGCACTAGTTGCTTAAAGGTGACCGTGGGTGTCTGCTCTCTCACTTTAGTTGAACTGAGTGCTACGCCCGTCCTTGCGAAGGTTAAAACAGCACCAACTTGACAAACTATCATTGTGGTTTTGATGCGAGGTAAGAACGGTTCTTGCTCAGCCCGTAGCAGCCACGTAAAACTTGCAACAACAAAGTAGAGGACGCCTAACTTGTTTTTGCAGGCATGTTGTGATGTGATGTGGTCAAGACGTGATGCTATATTTTATTGTATGAGATGATCATGTTTTGTAACCGAAGTTATCGGCAATCGGCAGGAGCCATATGGTTGTCGCTTATAGTATGAAATGCAAAGCCATGTAATTGCTTTACTTTATCACTAAGCAGAGCGATAGTCGAGAAGCAATAGTTGGCTAGACGACAACGATGCTACGATGGAGATCAAGGTGTCGCTACCGGTGACGATGGTGATCATGACGGTGCTTCGAGATGGAGATCACAAGCACAAGATGATGATGACCATATCATATCACTTATATTGATTGCATGTGATGTTTATCCTTTATGCATCTTATCTTGCTTTGATTGACGGTAGCATTATAAGATGATCTCTCACTAAAATTATCAAGAAGTGTTCTCCTCGAGTATGCACCGCTGCTAAAAGTTCAGAGTACCCGCACACCACGTGATGATCGGTGTGATAAGTTCTACGTCCATCTACAACGGTGCAAGCCAGTTTTGCACACGCAGAATACTCAGTTAAACTTGACGAGCCTAGCATATGCAGATATGGCCTCGAACACGGAGACCGAAGGTCGAAAGCGTGAATCATATAGTAGATATGATCAACATAGTGATGTTCACCATTGAAACTACTCCATCTCACGTGATGATCGGACATGGTTTAGTTGATTTGATCACGAAACACTTAGATGACTAGAGAGATGTCTGCCTAAGTGGGAGGTTTTAATATGATTAATTAAACTTAAATTTATCATGAACTTAGTACCGATAGTATTTTTGCTTGTCTATGTTTATCGTAGATAGATGGCTCGTGCCGTTGTTCCGTTGAATTTTAATGCGCCTTGAGAAAGCAAAGTTGAAAGATGATGGTAGCAATTACACGGATCGGGTCCGAATTTGAGGATTATCCTCATTGCTGCACGTAAGAATTACGCCCCGAAGCACCGCTGGGTGCCAGCCTGCAGCAGAGCAACGCCGGTTGTGAACGCTCGCGAGCAAAGCTGATGACTACTCTATAGTTCAAGGTGCCATGCTTTACGGCTTAGAACCGGTCTTCAACGACGCTTTTGAACGCCATGGAGCATATGAGATGTTCCAGAGTTGAAGTTAATATTTCAAGCAAATGCCCGGATTGAGAGATATGAAGTTCCAATAAGTTCTATAGCTGCAAGATGGAGGAGAATAGTTCACAAGGAGCACATACTCAAAATGTCCGTATAATAATCACTTAATTCAGCCGGGAGTTAATCTTCCGGATGATAGTGTCAATGATGTAATTCTCCAATCATCGCCACCAAGCTACAAGAGCTTCGTGATGAACTATAATATGCAAGGATGACTAAAACAATTCCCGAGCTCTTCGCAATGCTAAAAGTCATGGAGGTAGAAATCAAGAAAGAGCATCAAGTGTTGATGGTCAACAAGACCACTAGTTTCAAGAAAAGGGCAAAGGAAAGAAGAAGGAAATTCAAAAGAACAGCAAGAAAGTTGCTGATCAAGAGAAGAAACCCAAGTCCGACCTAAGCCCGAAATCGAGTGTTTTACCGCAAGCGATCGACACCGAAGCGGAACTGCCCCAAGTATTTGGCGGATAAGAAGGATGGCAAGGTGAACAAAGGTATATGTGATATACATGTTATTGATGTGTACCTTACTAGAGCTCGAGTAGCACTGGTATTTGATACCGGTTCTCTGCTAATATTTGCAACTCAAACAGGACTACGGAATAGGCGAGCACCGCAAAGGACGAGGTGACGATGCGCTGGGAAACGGTTCCAAAGTCAATGTGATCGCGGTCGGCACGCTACCTCTACATCTACCTTCGGATTAGTTTTAGACCTAAATAATTGTTATTTGGTGCCGCGCTGAGCATGAACATTATATCTGGATCTTGTTTGATGCGAGACGGTTATTCATTTAAATCGAGAATAATGGTTGTTCTATTTATATGAGTAATATCTTTATGGTCATGCACCCTTGAAGAATGGTCTATTCTTGTTGAATCTCGACAGAGTGATACACATATTCATAATGTCGAAGCCAAAAGATGCAGAGTTGATAATGATAGTGCAACTTATTTGTGGCAATCGCCGCTTAGGTCATATCGGTGTAAACGCATGAAGAAACTCCATACCGATGGACTTTGGAATCACTTGATTATGAATCACTTGGTACTTATGTAACCGTGCCTCATGGGCAAGATGACTAAAACACCGCTCTCCTCGTAGTATGGAGAGAGCAATGATTTATTGGAAATCATACATACATGTATGTGGTCCGATGAATGTTGAAGCTCGTATGGATATCGTTATTTTCTCACCTTCATAGATGATTTAAGCAGATACGGGTATATCTACTTGATGAAGCATAAATCTGAAACATTTGAAAAGTTCAAAGAATTTCAGAGTGAAGTTGAAAATCATCGTAACAAGAAAATAAAGTTTCTACGATCTGATCGTGGAGGAGAATATTTGAGTTACGAGTTTGGTCTACATTTGAAGCAATGCGAATAGTTTCGCAACTCACGCCACCGGAACACCACAACAGAATGGTGTGTCCGAACGTCAGAATCGTATTTTACTAGATATGGTGCGATCTATGATGTCTATTTCCGATTTACCGCTATCGCTTTGGGGTTATGCTTTAGAGACGGCCGATTCACGCTAAATAGGACACCGCAAAACCGCTGAGACGACGCCTTATGAACTATGGTTTAGCAAGAAACCAAAGTTGTCGCTTCGAAAGTTTGGGGTTGCGATGCTTATGTGAAAAACTTCAACCTGATAAGCTTGAACCCAAATCGAAAAATGTGTCTTCATAGGATACCCAAAGGAGACAATTGGGTATACCTTCTATCACAGATCCAAGGCAAGACATTCGCTGTTAAGAATGGATCCTTTCTAGAGAAGGAGTTTCTCTCAAAGAAGTGAGGGAGGAAAGTGGAACTTGATGAGGTAATAGTACCAACTCCCTTATTGAAAGTAGTTCATCACGTAAATCAGTTTCAGTAACACCTACACCAGCTAGCGAGGAAGATAATGATAATGATCATGAAACTTCAGATCAAGTTGTCACCGAATCAGAGATCAACCAGAATAAAATCCGCACTGCAGTGGTACGGTAATCCTATTCGAAGTCATGCTACTAGATCATGGTGAACCTACTAACTATGAAGAAGCGATGGTGAGCCCAGATTCCACAAAATGGCTTGAAGCCATGAAATCTGAGATGGGATCCATGTATGAGAACAAAGTATGGATTTTGGTAGACTTGTTCGATGATCGGCAAGCCATTGAGAATAAATGGATCTTTAAGAAGAAGACTGACGCCGATGGTAATGTAACTGTCTACAAAGCTCGACTTGTTGCAAAAGGTTTTCGATAAGTTCAAGGGGTTGACTACGATGAGACTTTTCACCAGAAGCGATGCTTAAGTCCGTCCGAATCATGTTAGCAATTGCCGATTTTATGATTATGAAATTTGGCAAATGGATGTAAAACTGCATTCTTGAATGGATTTCTAGAAGAAGAGTTGTATATGATGCAACCAGAAGGTTTTGTTGATCCAAAGGGTGCTAACAAAGTGTGCAAGCTCCAACGATCAATTTATGGTCCGTGCAAGCCTCTCGAGTTAGAATAAACGCTTGATAGTGTGATCAAAGATATGGTTTTATATGCACTTTTGGAGAAGCCTCGATTTACAAGAAAGTGAGTGGAGCTCAGAGCATTTCGATATTATATGTGGACGATATATTGTTGATTGGAAATGATATAGAATTTCTGGATAGCATAAAAGGATACTTGAATAAAAGTTTTCAATGAAAGACCTCGTGAAGTTGCTTATATATTGGGCATCAAGATCTATAGAGATAGATCAAGACGCTTAATTGACTTTCACAAAGCACATACCTTGATAAAGTTTTGAAGAAGTTCAAAATGGATCAGCAAAGAAAGGTTTTTACCAGACATAAGGTGTAAGATTGAGTCGACTCAATGCCCACCACAGCAGAAGATAGAGAGAAAATGAAAGATGTTCCTATGCTTCAGCCATAGGCTCTATCATGTATGCAATGCTGTGTACCGACCTGACGATGCTTAGCTGTAAGCTTGGCAGAAGGTACCAAAGTAATCCAGAGTGGATCATCGACAACGGTCAAGAACATCCCAAATACCGAAAAGGACTAAGGATATGTTTCAGATATGGAGGTGACAAAGAGCTAGTCGAAATGGTTACGCCGATGCAAGTTTTGACACCGATCCGGACGATTCTAAATCGCAAACCGGATACGATTTTTATTAAACGGTGGAGCTGCCGCTTGGTGCAGTTCTAAACAAAGCGCCGTATGGATCTACATGTGAAGCGGAGTATAGCTGCTTCGAAGCAGCAAATGAAGGAGTCTCGATGAAAGAGTTCATTTCCGATCTAGGTGTCATACCTAGTGCATCGACCAATGAAGATCTTCTCGTGACAATATCGTGCAATTGCCTTGGCAAAGGAATCCAGATTTCACAAGAGGACCAAGCATATCAAGAGACGCCTCAATTCCATTCGGGACCAAGTCCAAGTGGGAGACATAGAGATTTGCAAAATACATACGGATCTGAATGTTGCGCACTGCTGACTAAGCCTCTTCCACGAGCAAAACATGATCAGCACCAAGACTCCATGGGTGTTAGAATCATTACCGTAATCTAGATTATTGACTCTAGTGCAAGCGGAGATCAAGGAAATATGCCCTAGAGGCAATAATAAAGTTATTATTTATTTCTTATATCATGATAAATGTTTATTATTCATGCTAGAATTGTATTAACCGAAACATAATACATGTGTGAATACATAGACAAACAGATAGTCACTAGTATGCCTCTACTAGACTAGCTCATTGATCAAGATGGTTATGTTTCCTAACCATAGACATGTGTTGTCATTTGATTAATGGGATCACATCATTAGGAGAATGATGTGATTGACATGACCCATTTCGTTAGCTTAGCACTTGATCGCTTAGTATGTTGCTTATGCTTTCTTCATGACTTATACAAAGTTCCCGCAACTATGAGATTATGCAACTCCTGCTAACCGGAGGAACACTTTGTGTGCTACCAAACGTCACAACGTAAATGGGTGATTATAAAGGTACTCTACAGTGTGTCTCCAAAAGTATATGTTGAGTTGGCATGAATCGAGATTAGGTTTTGTCACTCCGATTGCTCGGAGAGGTATCTCTGGCCTTCTCGTAATACACATCACATAAGCCTTGTGCATTGCAACTAATGAGTTAGTTGTGAGATGATGTATTACGGAACGAGTAAAGAGATTTACTGTAACGAGATTGAACTAGGTATTGATACCGACGATCGAATCTCGTAAGTAACATACCGATGACAAAGGAACAACGATGTCGTTATGCAGTTTGACCGATAAAGATCTTCAGAGAATATGTAGGAACCAATATGGGCATCCAGGTTCCGCTATTGGTTATTGACCGAGAATGTTCTAGGTCATGTCTACATAGTTCTCGAACCCGTAGGGTCCGCACGCTTAACGCTTCGATGACAGCTCATTATGAGTTTATAAGTATTGATGTACCAAAGGTAGTTCGAGTCCCGGATGTGATCACGGACATGACGAGGAGTCTCAAATGGTCGAGACATAAAGATTGATATATTGAAGCCTATGTTTGACTTCGAAAGGTTCCGATGAAAACAGAAGTTACCGAACACCGGGGTTACTGAACTTCGGGGGTCTATGGGCCTTGATGGGCCATAGGGAGAAGAGGAAAGGGCCGCCAGCAGGCCGCCGCCCCCCCCTCTAGTCCTAATAGGACAGGAGAGGGGGCGCGCTTCCCTCTTCCCTCCCCCAATCCTAATCCAACTAGAAAGGGGGGAGTCCTACCCCGGGAGTAGGACTCTCCAGCGCCGCCTTGGGCTGGCCGCACTTCTTGCTCCTTTATATACGGGGCAGGGGGCACCCCATGACACACAAGTTGATCTACGGATCGCTTTCAGCTGCAGTGCGGTGCCCCTCCACCATATTCCACTTCGTCATATCGTCATGAGCTTAGGCGAAGCCCTGCGCCGGAGAAGTCATATCGTCATGAGCTTAGGCGAAGCCCCGCGCCGGTGGAGCATCATCATCGCCACCACGCCGCAGGTCGACGGAACTCATCCCCGACACTTTGCCGGATCGGAGTCCGGGATCGCCATCGAGCTGAACGTGCGTAACTCGGAGGTGCCGTGACGCTCGTGCTTGGATCGGTCGGATCGTGAAGACGCACGACTACATCAACCGCGCTGTTATAACGCTCGCTTTCGGTTCACGAGGGTACGTGACGACACTCTCCTCTCGCTGTTATGCCATCACCATGGTCTTGCGGTTCGTGAGGAAATTTTTGAAATTACCACGCTCCCCAACAAAACATGGTTCCCCCCACCCGTCCGATTCCCCATTCGCATTCGTGGGCGCCAAAACTACCTCTCCACCAGTGTGAAACCCCGCGCCCTCCGTCCGCCATCCCATCCCACCCATCAACCGCCGCCTCCTCCATCACGCCGAGCCGATACCCCGACGCCATCTCCACCGCAACCTCAACCGTAACGCCTCCACGGCTAGTAGTTGAAGCCGAGGCCGAGCCGTCTGCATTCGAGCCAGCTTCAACCACGCCGTTTTGCGCCACCGCTGCCGCCCAACTCGCCACCCTCCACCGCACTGTAGCTGTTCCTGCCACGCCGCCCTTGCTGCCTCGGATTCGCTTCCTCCGCCGACATACGGCCATGGCAACACAACCAACAATTTGGCCATGGGTTCGCCCAAGCCTGCACCTCCGTAACATCGGTTTCCCCAAGAAAAGAAGATCGGTGCAACATGTGGAGGTGACCACACCGCAACCAAGAAGGTACTCTCTTCCTTATTCGCAAAATCTTACGCCTCGCTTGCACGGTATTCATCCCACACAAGACACTAGTTGACCGCTTCTTCTTGATACTAGATGTTCCTAGTAACTCGTGATGCACAAGATTTCTCCTCATATACTATTTCACCTTAGCTAGAGGTCCGTCGCCTCTGAATTTCAATTTCTGCCAGTTGATTCCCAATTAATCTAAGCATTCCTCGTGTAACAGCGCTAGTACGACTATTACACCGGGAAGCAGCGCTTGAGTTTATCTTAGGGGCGCAGCGGCCTAGAGCTACCGGGCGCCTAACTGGAGGTCGGCTGGGATTAAAGGGATGGCCTGGGCGCCGCCAAGCACGGCGGTGGTGTGAGGTCGATGGGAGGGCGGGTGGCGGAGGCAGGGTCCGGGCCGGTGGTCGCCGGTTCGAGAAAGATCACAACAAGGATCAAGGGAGGTAGATTTAAGGCCATCTTCCTGCTCTTTATAGATCGGACGGTTCATTAAAAATCGATCGACCTATTTATTTTCAATGATCGTTATCTTAGATATGACCACATGTGGTGGTGTGCTGGAGGAGTACCGCATTTCGTGCTCATATATTACAAAATCATACGGAGTAGAATCTAATTTTGTTTGCCATGCAATCTTGTAGAGCTATCATATGTCTCCTATCATTTATTTTTCAGCCACCGCTATCTCGCTACTTTTACAAAGCACTAGTTCTCGCACACACTTCACCCATACTCTCACCGTTGTGTTTTTATGCAAGGGTATTTCAGAGTCTGCCTCGATAGAAGCAAAAAGAAAGAGACAAGTCGTGCCAGCTTTCTACACGGCTAGGCACGACACGCTACATCGCTATAAAGGGTGCAAGGTCGCAGATGGAGACGGTAAACGAGCTCGAGTTGATGACTCGCCGCAATGAACCACCATCCTGTGCTTGCTTTAACTTCATGTGTCATATGTGGTTGCATGTTCCATATGGTGTCTAGCTTGTATTCGAAAGGTCAAGTCGGTCTTTATTAAGATAAGGAAAGATATTTTTACATGAACCACCATCCCGTGAGCACCAAGACAAATGGTTAGTCAGGGCACCGGACGAGCCAAAGGACGAGCCCAAAGAAAGACAGCATCACCGAAGCCAACTAAAGCCGCGATGGTGGCGAAGCAGCCCGCCCCCACCAACCTCTCAGTCCTAGATGATCATGTTCACCACTCCACCGGATGTCTAGCTTGTATTGCTTCCAATTTGGTTAAATTGCATCCGCTTAGCTTACACATTATACCTTTGAATATGACATGCCTTTCTGCTTTTGGTACATACTAGTACATCCGTATTAACCATGTTCTTACATCAAACTAATGTTCTTGTGTATCCCTCATCAATCACTTATGACGAGGCAGGCAGGCAAGGGGACTACTCATTTAAAGAATGCAGCCAGCCTCCCGACATGATTCTCAAGAAAAGAAATGCTAGATGAAGATAGTGAACGAGCTCAGAGTTGATTACAGATTTCTACACTAGCATCGCAGTGCTTGCTCTAACTTGGCAGCGTGATATGTCGCTGCATGTTGCATATGGTGTCTAGATTGTAATTCTTCCAATCTGTTAAACTGCATGTGCTAGTCTCGCTTAGCTTATAGTACATTATACCAAGTAATGTGACATGCCTTCTTGTATTTAGTACATAGTACATTTGTCTATTAAGCATGTCCTTACATAAAACTGTTGTTTTTTGTATCCCGCATCAATCAATATGATGAGACACCTTTAGTATATGCAAGTATATTAGTTGCATCTTTCATATGATTTATAGCATGCGCTGCTTCTAATTTGTTGAAATTCCATTTATGATGGGACGCTTAACTTGGCAGAGTCATATTGGTTGCATCTTTCATGTGGTGTCTAGCTTGCATTGCTTCTTATTTGCTGGAATGGTTTCTCGCTTAGTTTACACAAATAGTTGTGAACATGCCATGCCGCCCTATTTTTCGTATATATTCCATCCTGGTATCATGTGTTTGCCTTTACATCAAAGTAGTGATTGTCAAGATTATGCATGAATGAGTTCTCAAGAGAGAATTTTATTGCTTTTTCTTGTCGGTTTTACTTGACAATTCAAAATCAATAAAGCGGAAGGAAGTTAGCAAGGCAGCGGATAAAGGTGCTCCTTCCGAACGGAGGGCCTCTACAGCTTCTACCCTCCACACCCCCAAGATGATTTCCAAGACAACACATGCATAGACACTCAACAAAGCTGTGTTTATGATGAGCACGCCTCCCTAGTGCAAGATCACCGGTGCTCCTCTAACTTGGCAATCGTATATGTGGTTGCATGTTATGTGTGATGTCTAGCTTGTATTGCTTCTAATTTTGTTGAATTCCATCTGCTTATTTTACACATTATACTTGAATAAGACATGTGTTCCTGCTTTCTAGAACATACAATATCTGTCTATCACACCATGTTCTTACATCAAATTACTACTGTTGTGTAACCTGCAACAATCACTTATCATAAGACACGCTTGACTTCGTGAGTGTGATATAGGTTACATCTCACATTCTTTTCTAGCTTGTACTACTAATTTGTTGAAATGGCACTTATGACGAGACAGTTTTAACTTGGTAGAGTGATATTCGCTGCATCTTTCATATGGTGTCTAGCTTTCATTGCTTCTAATTTGTTGAAATGCCTTCTCCTTAGTTTACACATCATAAGTCGTGAACATGCAATGCTGTGAATATGCAATGGCACTAATGACGAGAGACCTCTAACATGGTAGTGTGATGTTGTTTGCATCTTGCATATGATTTATTTCTTGTATCGCTTCACATTTGTTTAAACGCCATTTATGATGAGACATCGTTAACTTGGCAGAGCGATATTTGTAGCATATTTCATATGGTGTCTACCTTCCATTGCATTGCTTCTAATTTGGTGAAATGTCTTCTTCTTAGTTTACACATAATAGTTCTGTTATCTCTTCCGTCCCTGTTTTTCATACATATTACATCCTCCTATCATGTGGTTGTCTAACATCAAAGTTCAGTTCGCTCAGATCACGCATCAATTTGTTCTCAAGAACTAAATTGTTATTCGCTTTTTCTTGTCGGCTTGACTTAACATGGCATGTAGAAAGAGGAAGAAACACGTAATGGCAGAGAATGAGAAGCGGATGAATCTCGCAGATTCTCATTGCAACCGATGGTGCAATAGAAGGTCAAAGTCCAAATGAAAATTCTACAAACACGGCATCCCATGCTACACGAGCTGCAAAAAGCCAAACAGAAACAAATAGCTGCCACCAAACAAGCAGAGACAACCCTAGTTCTTCAACACCTACCACAAGATTACCACCGCACGACATACTGTATATCAACTCGAAAAGACGCTCCCAAGCTCCCTTGCCACCGACACTACTTCCCAAGCACTCTTGACACAAGACGAGTTGGCAATATTAGATGAACCTTGTGAGCTTCAACAACAAGAAGGTAGTTGCCGGAGTCAAGTTACAGCCCATGCTTCTTTATATGTAGTCTCACAGCTTGATGTACACTAACACTTCCTATGTTCGTTGTTGGACTAGCACCTAGGCGCAAGAGGAAACAAACATCGTGGATAATGCTCGATAGGTTAACTAAATCTAGAGGAGGAAGAATGGAGATCCGCTTTGAGGCAGGTTTAAAAGGCCACGGATGCTGCAGAGTCAGCCAAGTTAGTATCGAGGCAGCCGTTGTCTGTTAGGTGTCATGTACGTATCCTCCCAACATGGATTCAAGACAGAATGACAAAGACGAAACCCAGCTCAACACCTTCCTCGACCATTTATCTCGTAAGTATGGTTATGTATGGAAACTAGTAATATCGCCTTGCTCGTCCCATACTTTCTAGGTTGTCGATAATGAGACTCCCATAATTTTCAACAGATGAGGTTCAAGTTGATAGCCAAGATGATGCAACCTGCATGCTTGCACCCATGTTTTCAAGTCTGCTCATGACAAGATCGGTATAACTTGAGGAAAACTCACTTTGAAGGCAAGGCTAACAAAGGAACTTTCCCAAACATCTCCAAAGGGAAAATATATCGATGAAGACCTGAGGGCCTTGTTAAACACTAGTCCGATCCAAGTATCGTACATTATATATATGTGATCGATCACATGTTGAAGTCCTATTTACGCATGTGTCACACAAATCTATCTTCTTGTAGGTGAACTATTCAAAGAACAAGGCCAACCGCATTTAAAGTGAAATTCCAATGCATTTACGTGATCTCGTAGCTATATTGCACATCGCAAGGCTCTTGTAATTAGCTGTTGTTTCACTCTTTTCACTGTACTATATTATCGATCTATATTGACTTGTTCAAATGCGAGGAAAGCCCGCAAG
The DNA here is from genome assembly GCA_021605205.1 of Aegilops longissima. NCBI lineage: Eukaryota > Viridiplantae > Streptophyta > Magnoliopsida > Poales > Poaceae > Aegilops > Aegilops longissima. The sequence goes on along the minus strand of JAHIAM010002429.1, from coordinate 6,947 downwards.
GACCAAAAAGTACCGAACCAAATGTTGTGGAAATCTTCAAGGACCGCACACCAAAGAAGAAGAAGGGCATGACTACACCACCAAAGCCACTGTTGTAAGTCCTTAATCCTCATGCCTTTAACTACTACTTACTCGACTTGTGCCTTGAATTGCATGGTTTGCAGCCAATGTCTATTACTCTTTTCAATTTTATACACAATTGTCTTAGCGTATCATTGCACCTTACAAGGTTTAAAAGAGAGGAGTGATGTTCCTTTGATCTTGACCCGTAATCTAGTTCCGTGTTGGACTTGCCCACACAACGTTACAATTGCTCGCTTGTCTGTTTCGCTTGTTTTGTGATATGAATGATGTCATACTATGCTTACCGATTATAAACTTCGCCTCTTTATCCTTAGCCCTCAATACAATGTGAAGAAATAGACAATACATTAGCGATGGTACATGGTCATATGTTTGGAACCTGGTTTTATTATGTACTTTGCAATAAAATACAACTAATATTTTACATGGGTTCACCGTAATAAGTTCTCAGATATAGACCAAAGCTATTTTGTTTGGTTTTGCTGCCTCCTTAATATCTTCTCGCTCGTACTACTAATGTAAAACCTTAACTTTTCAGCGAGCTATGGAAAAATGAGGAACCGCCACCTTCAAGGTGGCGAGGCAACTATAATCGCAATGTCACCTCGCTGCAAGTGGGTCAAGACTGTCCACCAATGAGCCAAAAGCACGCCTCGCGAATACCGGGTTGGTTGTTAAGGCAATATCGCCCAAAATGCCTCATGATCAAGATATGCAAGCTCAAAGCAATGTTGTATCTCGCGCCCGCATACAAGTCCATTCCCTAACAAAGGCCCTTTGTGAAACAAGGAGAAACATTTTCAATGTCGCCAAGATATGCATGGTTTTGAAACCGCACTATCGACATTTGCTATGTTGTTCAGAGCCTAGGGAAATGAAGGCGAGGGTTATGGTGCTCCATCGACAATACAACATGAAAACGTAATACCAGTCAAATGAACTGAGCTTCAACTTCGTGGTGCATTTATCTCGCTAGATCATAAGTTTTATGCCAACCTTCCTTTTGTTATATAGTTGTAATTTGTTTTGGTGCGATACAAATTTATTCTTAACGCAGCCACCGCTGAAGAAAACAAAGAAGCCATTTTTGTATAGTGTAGGGTGTTCCCTATATTTGCACCGGTGGTGATCTTTGATGCCGAGTGGATGTAATCGTGCAATCGCTTTAATAGCCTAGCGTTAATTTCGCCTTATTTATTTCCTAGTCTTCCTTTTCCTCGGTTTGCTAGTGGCCACAACTACCATGGGCTATATACGGGCCGAGGATCCATGGGTCTCCTACGGGTCATCGATAAATGGGCATGTAATCGGTGGGCCTCGGCCGCCGATAAATGGGCTCAGAATCGGTGGGCCTCGGGCCGCTTGATAAATGGGTCACATGGGCCGTAATCGGGCGAATTGGTATCGCTCAAAGACGGTAACGGGCCGTTAACAGCCGTAGGACTGCAAAGGCTTAATTCTTCACTGCATAACGGTCGTTAATGGGCCGTAATATAGGACGGGCTTAAACGGCGAACGGGTTATCAGCCGTAATGGGCCAACTTTGCCATGGGTGAATTTGGCCCATTAGGTAACAGCCAAGAATGGTGGACTTTGCCATGGGCCAATTTGGCCCATTTGGGGAACATGCCAAGAACGGGTCAATTTCTGCCATGGGTCAATTTGGCCCATTAGGGGAACAAGCCAAGAAGGGCCGGAAGTAATTGAGGGTTGAAAAGGAGCCCAAGAACGCATGGGTCATCAATAGGCCAAAGCTAACACGGAGTTGAAACGCCCATGTAAATCACGGGCCGTTAACGGGTACAAAGAAAATTACTGTTCATTATGGGCTAGAGTCGCCGGCCCGTAGAAGGGCCAAAGATACGAAGGCCTCATATGGGCCGAAGACGCTGTGGGCCATACATGGGCCGAAGTGAAATGGGTCGGTGTTATATTCGACGGCCCACATGATGTTGTTGGGCCGATTTCTTTAGGGCCTAACGGGCCGTGAGTTAACAGGTCGAAATGGGCTATTTATGAAGAGACCGTTAAAGTTTTTCATGGGCCACCGTTAACTTTTGACCAAGTCAAACGGGCCGGCTTTGTAAGCTAAATGGGCCAGGGCCGTGGCACGGTCGACATATCATAGGCGCCTTATCCGACCCATCGACGAGCCGACACGTGTTTCGTCCGCCAATAAGAATTTTACACGTGGAAATTTCCCATTGGTCGGGCTGTTAATGGGTTATCGATCCAAAACCCGACCCGATAGCTTAACGGGTTCCGCTATTTGGATGCCACGGTCGGTCACCCTTGACGAAAGCACTTCGCGGACGCGATTTATCGTCATGGAAGTGGACACTCCGTGATGATAATTTTGGTAATGTCATGGAACACTTCTACGACAAAGACATGTATGACTATCTTGATTCTGCCATAAAATCGCCATGGATGTACATGCATGACAAAAACACGACCTACCGTGACAAACACGATCATCACGTAAGTGTTTTTTTTGTAGTGTCGCAAGGGTGCACGACCATAAAAGGTATTACTCATATAAATAGAACAACCATTATTCTCTCGATGAATGAATAACCGCCTCGCATCAAACAAGATCCGATATAATGTTCATGCTCAACGCCGCACCAAATAACAATTATTTAGGTCTAAAACTAACCTCAAGGTAGATGTAGAGGTAGCGTGTCGACGATTTATCACATCGACCTTGGAACCATTTCCCACGCCAAGATCGTCACCTCATCCTTAGCCAATCTTCGCTTAATCCGTAGCCCCTGCTTCGAGTTGCAAATATGAGCAATAGAACCAAGATCAAATACCCAGCGCTACTACGAGCATTAGTAAGGTACACATCAATAACATGTATATCAAATATACCTTTCACTTTGCCATCCTTCTTATCCGCCAAATACTTGGCGCAGTTCCGCTCCAAAGGACTAGTCCCTATGCAAGAGAAGCACTCAGCTTCAATCTTAGGTCCAGACTTGGGTTTCTTCTCCTAAGCAAAGAACTTTTATTGCCGCTCTTCTTGAAGTTCCCTTCTTTCCTTTGCCCTTTTCTTGAAACTAGTGGTCTTGTTGACCATCAACACTTGATGCTCCTTTTTTTATTTCTACCTCCGCAGCCTTTAGCATTGCGAAGAGCTCGAGAATTTTCTTGTTCATCCCTTGCATATTATAGTTCATCACGAAGCCTTTATAGCTTGGTGGCAGTGATTGAAGAACTCTGTCAATGACACTATCATCAAGAAGATTAACTCCCAGCTGAGTCAAGTGGTTATGGTACCCAGAGATTCTGGGTATGTGTTCACTGACAGAACTATTCTCCTCCATTTTGCAGCTATAGAACTTGTTGGAGACTTCATATCTCTCAACTCGGGCATTTGCTTGAAATATTAACTTCAACTCTTGGAACATCTCATATGCTCCATGACGTTCAAAACATCTATGAAGTCTCGATTCTAAGCCGTAAAGCATGGCACACTAAACTATCGAGTAGTCATCAACACGCTGCCCGCCAGCATTCACAATGTCCGCAGCTGCTTCCGTGATTTAATTCTTCCGTGCAGCAATGAGGATAATCTCAAGTTATGGACCCAAATTGCGTAGTTGCTGCCATCATATTTCAACTTAGCTTCCTCTAGGAACGCATTAAAATTCAAAGGAACGGTAGCATGGGCCATTGATCTACAATAACATAGATATGCAAAATAACTATCAGGACTAAGTTCATGATAAATTAAAGTTCAATTAATCATATTACTTAAGAACTCCCACTTAGATAGACATCCCTCTAGTCATCTAAATGATCACGTGGTCCAAATCAACTAAACCATGTCCGATCATCACGTGAGATGGAGTAGCTTTCAATGGTGAACATCACTATGTTGATCATATGTACTATATGATTCACGCTCGACCTTTCGGTCTCAAAGTGTTCGGAGGCCATATCTGCATATGCTAGGCTCATCAATTTTAACCTGAGTATTCTGCCTCTGCAAAACTGGCTTGCACCCATTGTATGTGAACGTAGAGCTTATCACACCCGATCATCACCTGGTGTCTCGGCACGACGAACTGTAGCAACGGTGCATACTCAGGGACCTTGAAATTTAGTAAGGGATCATCTTATAATGCTACCGCCGTTCTAAGCAAAATAAGATGCATAAAAGATAAACATCACATGCAATCAAAATATGTGACATGATATTGCCATCATCATCTTGTGCTCATAATCTCCATCACCGAAGCATCATCGTGATCTCCATCGCCACCGCGCCGACACCTTGATCTCCATCGAGCATCGCTTGTCGCCTCGCCAACTATTGCTTCTACGACTATCGCTACCGCCATCGATAAAGTAAAACAATTACATGACGATTACATTGCATACAATAAAGCGACAACCATATGGCTCCTCGCTAGTTGTCGATTGATACGCCTCCAACGATCTATAATTTTTATTGCTCCATGCTATATTATCTACTGTTTTAGGCAATATTGGGCTTTATTATCCACTTTTATATTATTTTGGGACTAACCTATTAACCGGAGGCCCAGCCAGATTTGTTGCTTTATGCCTATTTCAAGTTTCAAGAAAAGGAATATCAAACGAGTCAAACGGAACGAAATCAACCGGAGAAGTTATTTTTGAAGGAAATCCACCGATGGACTTGGAGTGCATCGCTAAGAAAGAAGGGAGGTGCTCACGAGGGTGGGGGCGCTCCGCCTCGCGGGCTCCCTTCGTCCACCGACGCACTTCGCACCCATATATACCTACGATCGAAAAACTTCCGTAACAGAAGATAGGTCGGGAGTTACGCCGCAAGCCTCTCAGAGCCACCAAAACCTCTCGGAGCCCGCTTTCGCACTCTCACGGAGGGGGGAACCCATCACCGTGGCCATCTTCATCTTCCCGGCGCTATCCATGACGAGGAGGGAGTAGTTCACCGGGCTGAGGGTATGTACCAAGAGCTATGTGTTTGATCTCTCTCTCTCGTGTTCCTCTATGGCACGATCTTGATGTATCCCGAGCTTTGCTATTGTAGTCGGATCTTATGATGTTTCTCCCCTCTACTCTCTTGTGATGAATTGAGTTTCCCTTTGGAGTTATCTTATCGGATTGAGTCTTTTATGAGAACACTTGATGTATGTCTTGCCGTGTTTATCTGTGGTGACAATGGGATATCATGTGCCACTTGATGTATGTTTTGGTGACCAACTCATGGGTTCCGCCTATGAACCTATGCATAGGGGTTGGCACACGCTTGACTCTCCGTAGAAACTTTGGGCACTCTTTGAAGTACTTTGTGTTGGTTGGATGAATCTGAGATTGTGTGATGCATATCGATAATCATGCCCACGGATACTTGAGGTGACAATGGAGTATCTAGGTGACATTAGGGTTTTGGTTGATTTGTGTCTTAAGGTGTTATTAACTCTTTAATAGATTGATCCGAAAGAATAACTTTGAGGTGGTTTCGACTCCTACCATAATCTCTTCGCTCGCTCTCCGCTATTAGTGACTTTGGAGTGACTCTTTGTTGCATGTTGAGGGACAGTTATATGATCTAATTATGTTATTATTGTTGAGAGGACTTGCACTAGTGAAAGTATGAACCCTAGGCCTTGTTTCCTATCATTGCAATACCGCTTACGCCACTTTTACCACTTGTTACCTTTCTGTTTTTATATTTTCAGATTACAAAACCTATATCTACCATCCATATTGCACTTGTATCACCATCTCTTCACTAACTAGTGCACCTATATAATTTACTATTGTATTGGGTGTGTTGGGGACACAAGAGACTCTTTGTTATTTGGTTGCAGGTTGCTTGAGAGAGACCATCTTCATCCTACGCCCCACGGATTGATAAACCTTAGGTCATCCACTTGAGGGAAATTTGCTACTGTCCTACAAACCTCTACACTTGGAGGCCCAACAACGCCTACAAGAAGAAGATTATGAGTAGACATCACCGATAACTTCATATAAAACATGATCATCTCATACAACAAATTATATCACATCATGTCTTGACCATATCACATCACAAAGAAGCCCTGCTAAAACAAGTTAGACATCATCTACTTTGTTGTTGCAAGTTTTACGTGGCTGCTACGGGCTTCTAGCAAGAACCGCTTTACCACGCATCAAAACCACAACGATTTTTCGTCAAGTGCTGTTTTAACCTTCAACAAGGATCGGGGTAGTCAAACTCGATTCAACTAAAGTTGGAGAAACATACACCCGCTTAGCCACCGTGGTGCGAAGCACATCGGTAGAACCACCTCATGAACGCGTCATGTAATGTCGGTCCAGCCGCTTCATCCAACAATACCGCCAATCAAAGTAAGACGTTGATGTTAAGCAAGATGACTATTATCGCCCACAACTTTTGTGTTCTACTCGCATATAACATCTATGCATAGACCTCGCCGGGTGCCTCGCTGGGAAACGCAGTAATTTCAAAAAATCCTACAATCACGCAAGATCTATCTAGAGATGCATAGCAACGAGATGGGAGAGTGTGTCCACGCACTCGTGAGACCGAAAGCGTAAGCATTTAGTAACGCGGTTGATGTAGTCGAACTTCTTCGCGATCCAACCGATCCAAGTACCGAACGACGCACCTCCGCTGCTCAGACAAGTTCAGCTCGATGACGCCCTCGTGTTTTGATCTAGTTGAGGACGAGGGTGAGTTCCGCCGCCACGACGGTGTGGCTACGGTGATGATGATTTATCGCGCAGGCTTCGCCAAGCACTACGACGATATGATCGAGGTGTGTAATCAGGAGGGGCACAGCACACCTGTTAAGAGAAACTTGTGTCATCTAGGGTGCCCCCGCCTCGTGATATAA
>JAHIAM010002428.1:0-28440 GCA_021605205.1 Aegilops longissima | reverse complement strand
TTGGGCAAAGGAAAGCATCAGAGAAAATGGATACCATTTGACATGCCAAAGTGGTACTTCCTTCACAAAGTGCTGCTCGATCGTAATAGGAAATGAATATTTTTCAATTATTTTTGAACTAGGCAAGGAAGGTTTTTACATATTTGACGAAGACATGACCCAAAGAATTTATGAGATTTTTTGGGAATTTTGGGAATGATTGAATATAGGTTGCTTCACAACCTAGGGCAAAACCGCCACATGGACATGACACATAGGCAAACTGATGAGGCGGCGCCTAGTCATCACAACCCACCACAATCTACAAGGCTATGACCATCTATATTGGTCGTTAACAACTAGAAATAAGGCAGCGGACTAGCGCTGTTTGCTTTGTGACCTTTTCGTATGGAAATTACGACCTTTCCTCGACCAAAATGGTCGCAATGGTTTAGGGTTTGGAGCCCTCAACAGCTTTTGACCAATTGGTCCAAATGGTCATAGATCTATGACCAATTATTCCGTGGTCACTAATGTAAGGTCACTAGTTGACATATTTCTTGTAGTGTTTGTCCGGTCTTCGTGTTCAATCGACATGCCCAAAATAGAACACACCTTGAACGTATGTTCGCCCACCGAAAGCCGTGAACATGCCGCACGCTTTTATTTCTTCCTCGAATCTGCAATTTTCGTGTGTTTTCGTTAAACTATCATGCGCTCTTTTTTGTACCACCTTATGTTATCATGGAAATAGAAATACATTTTGTTTGAACATGGCAAACATAGTACATTGAACATGGCAAATATAGTACATTGAACTTGGCAAATGCAAGACATTAGACATGGCAAATGCAAGACACCGTATATGGCAACTGCAAGACATTTTCAATCGACATCGCTATTCCTACACCAACATTCCCTAATGGAAGCATTATTGCATAAAGCATGACAACTGCATTTTTATTAAACATGGCATGTACAGCTTGATTAAACATGGCAATTGCATTTCAACAAACATGGCGCTTGCATTTTAGTAAACCCGCAACTACATTTCAGCATAAGTGTCGATAATATAACATTTTTCAGCTTGACATTGGCATTTGCATACCAACATGCCCTAAGGGAAGCACAAGCAGCATTAAACATGGCAACTGACTTCATTGAACATGGAAAATGCATCCCAGCAAGCATGGCAAACAGAATTTTCATTGAACATGGCAACTGCAATTGATTAAGCATGGCAAACAAGATTTCATTAAACATGGCAACTCGGATATCATGGAAACAAAGATTGCACTCTATAAGGCACCTACTGCCTTAGTGCTTTTTGTGCAAATAAGACGGTAACACAATTGACTTACTTAAAGATCTTGTTTGTGTATATCTTATGCATTTTCCTCTCCATCGGTAAATACGTTAGCAATCTCGGCTGCTTTAGCGCGTGATAGCTTATTGTTGTAGCTCAGATCCAGAATTTTTGTTGCAAAGCTGTGTACCGCTTGGCAAACTGAGCAATGAGTTGCCGTGGCTCACGATCGCTTCAAAACAACATTGAACCCCTCGCATACTGCCAAGGAGTCTGCAGAAGGGAAGAAGCACCGCATGAAGTAGGCCGCAACCAAGACATTCGCTTCTCCCACGTGCTAACAAGAGTCTCGTTGTCTTGGACTTGATGTGTTTCTACCATGGCCATCCAGCTTTCTTTTCAAACTCCTCCACCGCTGTTGTGGTCCACGACAGCTCGAACGCCTTGTGCAGCTCGACGGTCAAAGAAAGAATGGTCCTAGCATCTCCTCACCTTTCTTTATATGTAGCACCCGCAAAGGCTCTCGTGGCATCGCCAATGGAAAGACCTCCTCTATGCCCGCACGCATGCTGAAATCTTGGTCTGTTATTATGTTCATCTGAGCAAGTCCATCCATGCACTCCAAGAAGGTCTTGAACAGCCAAACGCATCCATCCGCCCTTCGCTCGAATGAGCCCGCACCGAACCGCAATGACTGATTGTGGTTATTTATTCCTATTTACTTGAGCGCATGGCATCTTATACATATTGGTGAGGTACGTCATATTAATGAAATGCAATCCGGGAAATGTTTGTAGGCTCTCCTTGCAGCACCATCCACCCAATACATGTTCCCGACACGGTCCTCATCGTCCAACCTTATCCTCGAGAAGAAATCTGGATCTTCCTTCGCTTTCATTGAAGTAGGCCATTGTGGCCTCTATGTCAGCCAACTTGCTCTCTCTACGGTATTTGGCCCGTAGGTTTGTGACGTCACCGGTATGTACGGCATGCTACTCGAGTCTCCTTTTGTCGGATGAGCGATAGTATCCGGACCATTCTTGATGGACCGACGCTATAATCATGTAGCAGCTTTATGAATTGCCTTTCGATCGGGGTGAACCTCTATGGGCGTCGAAATTTTACAGGTCGAACTTCTTTATGAGTTTGTGGTTGTGCTCTCAAAATATTCAAGGACCACCCATCGTGTACCATCTACGCTTATCTTACAATCGACAGGCATTCAGTCTTGAGAATGATACCTCTCTTCGCTTCGAACCACGGCGCAACACCTTTCCCCTTCTTGTTCCTCCTGCGTCCTTGTGGCACCTCATCTCACCTCCGCTATACCAAGTAGTTTTCTGAATTTTCCTATGGTATTCAGTGTTGACCGCAAATCCATGGAACTTTGCATATTTCTGTAGAATCTTTTGCTTCTTCAAACGATTCAAATCTCTACCCAGCAGCACGGTGGCTGAGGTACCACGATCTCCGATTGCCCACCATCTTCATCCCCTAAAGCGCCGTCGCCGCTTTCATTCACTTCAAAGATCGGGCGGCAGTTCCATCTACTTGAGTGTTGCTGCTTGTGTTCAAAGGGTGCTTGTCGGCATTGCCGGAATGATTGCCATTTCCGACTGACTCAAATTGTTTGGCGTACATGATTGTCTCGCCGGGCTGGTGGAACGCGCCTTCCGTGCGCCAGAGCTCCCCGCAAGTAGATGTCCCTCGCCGCTGTTCATTGTAGTTGTAGGCCTCTGTAATAGAAAAACAGGTACTAGAGTAAGATTTTGTTTGAATAACATGTTTATCGCGAACGGATCACATCAAATTCGGAAAGTGATTTGGCATGACATCATTTCAAACAGCAAGCCGTGAGTCTGTATGTGACATGAGTGTATAACCGTAGCTGTCCAACCATGGCAGCTACGGTTCAACAAACATGGCAACTATTGTTTGCCAATGCACGACAACAAGCTCCTTTATTTTAGTACAAAAACTTGGGTTCTATATGCATACCAGCAGTAGTCTCTGCATACATGGCAAAACATCGCTACCAACAAATGGCAACCATCGTGGTTCTAGCAACAAAACTACTACATTATAAGATTGATCTCACTAGGCTAAATGCGCCTCAACCATTAGTGATGCACACATGCTTTTAGCAGTTGGCATTTTTTCAAAGACAATACATGTCTCATTTACACGCAACCACTCTGTCAGCTTTATGCTTGGTTTTGTCCACCATCATCGCTTCAATTTTTTTTTTTCGCACGCAGCATTTTTTTGCCGTAAAAACAAATGTAGTGCTGTTTTGTGGTTCAGTTTTTTTCCTTACCTTGTTGTGCTGCATGTGACCATCTCAGGTGGTCTCAGGACACCAAATTGACGTGGCTCCACCTGCAATTTGTGAAGCTTGCCACTAGATGTTTGCCGGGTTAGCACCACCGTAATAACCTCGTAAGCATAGTAGTGGCTGGTCAATTCATGGCAAATGCAGCTTAGGCAGACGGGTAACCCAGCTGCTCCTCGATGTGGCAACCGCAGTTTTCCGGCATGGCAACCGAAGTTGCACTGGTATGGCAATCGCAGTTGTTCCTTCATGGCAACCGCAGCTTGTCATGGCATGGCAACTCAGAGTTGCACTTGCATGGCAACCGTAGTTGTTCCTCCATGGCAATCGCAGCTATCCAGGATGGCAAAAACAGCTTGTCCGTGGATGACAACCGCAGTTTTTACACATGGCAATTGTAGATGTCCAGTCATGGCAATTGTAGTTGTCAACTATGCTCCTTCGCTAAGTGCGCGATCCGCGAACTTCACTTTTTTATGAACTCACCCGTGTATGACGCCGATGGCAGGTACATGGGTGCTGCCCGATGCCACGCATTGCATGAAGGCTCGTGATTTTCACCCGTGATAACTCGTGAGTCCTTTTGCCATTTTTTGCATGTTCATTTTTCATGTCCACACCAAGATGTGCTCTTTTTCGCTTATGCTACCTTGATTAGCCATATTAGCTAGTTGAAGTTGGCTGCCCGTGACATTTGTCGTTGTTAGCGCCTTGCGATCGAACTTGCCACTGGGCCCCTTAAGAGTGTTTTGGTCATAAGAACTGCAAAAATGACAGGTAATGACATATATAGAATGCCATCTTCATCGCGAAGATGGCAACTGTTCTCTTCTTTGTTATCACGCATCATACCAACGCCGTGATACTGCTTCTAGTAGTGGAAACAACGGCCCCGCAGAGATGAGTTGATCAGACTCGATGCATCCAAGGGGTGTTTCGCCTTGAGAACCCCAAGTATCGCCGCCATCTTCGGATTCATTCTTCCGTCTCGCTTTCTTTCCAATGTGTTCTTAATCGCTACACGAGCAAGAACGCATCAACAATCCACAAGAATTGTATTCTTCCGCTGCTTGCACATAGAAGATAGGGATGGCAAGCAACGGTCAAATAGGTGGCAGCATCGACAACGAAAGGTGGCAACCGTCATATACACAAGTGGCATTAATTTTTCCCACCCCTTCATTCCAAAATTGTCCTTCCTCTCCTTTTTAGGGATTCCTACTGCCCATTTCATACCCAACTACCCGGCCAATCAAACTAGGAACTTAAGTTAATCTCAAACGTAGTACATGGCAGATCCGTGTATTCTGCCCGGCATTATAATATACACTCGAACCATGCAAAGTTCTACCCCTATAGCATGGACCCAAAGGTAAGATCGGGAGATTTTCAGCCTTAAGGATGAGAAGGATGAGATCGAGATTTTACCCGGTTTTAGCTGATCGCCTCTAGAGGGCTGGGTTGGAGTGGGGGGCCGGGGTGGGAGGGTTGGGGTGTGGTTTATGTGGAGTGCCTTATGGATTCCCCTGGCTGCCATGGCAACCAGAGATGGCCGGGACGGAGGTCGGGTTCGAGAGGTGGGGACGCATGGCAGCATTTGAGAGGGAATGGATCGAAGCCGGAACGCCGGGTCGTATGGGCAGCGGGTCGTTCGCCCGGACGGGAAGTGCGGGCGGGTTGCCACACATCGGACGCGGCGGCTGTGTAATTACGCGCCGGACGCGTCGTATGGGCGGTTCTCGCTCACGCCACACGAGACGTAGGGCGGGGTTCAGATCCATGCCACACGGTGGCGCGTATCGCGACCAAAAAACTCGCACGGAAGGGGATAAGGTCATGGAATTCGCCTCGTCTCATCTCGACTTTCCACTCACCGGGCGCCGCCACCGATCAGTAGTTCGGCCGCAGCTCTCGCCGAGCCGGCGCTTTCTTTCACCCGCTGCCGTGGACTCGACCCTGCCTCGCCTGTCCGCCTCGCCTCGTCCGCCTTTCCTTTCTGCCGCTGCAGCCGGGCCTTCGCCCGCCGCTTAAACCACAATGCTGCCAGACATTCTCTCCATCGCCACTTCCAAATTTCCACTCATCGCTCCTCCGGCCGTTGCTCCGCAAGTCGCTTGCCATGCCGCCAAGTCGGACTCCTCGCTTTGTTGCTCACTTCCACCTGGACGCCCGTGCATAAGGCTCCTGCTCGCTTCGCTGTTGTGAATCTTTATGCCTCTCGAGCCTGGCTCCGAAGTCGTTGAGCCATGGACGCCAGAGTGAGATCGGGTTGACTCGCCGGAGCACCTTCGCCGATTCATTTTTCGCGCAGCTGGGAATCAATAGCTATGAAGTATGGAAAAGCAAGCGTCTGCCGATATAAGAATACAACAAATATGGTGGGAGTACTTCACCGCTATGGGACCGCTGACCGTTACAACCATGCTTTTGCATCCGAACTGCATGGAGCTCGATACTGCATAGCTAGTGCGCTGCATACATGAGATTCAAATAAAAAGGGATAAGAGCACAAGGTCGCCGAACAAATTGATAGTCCAAATACCAGGACCATAGCCTGGGGGCGTCACGACTCACATTTCAAAGCTCCACATCATCATACATGAATCAGGGCACAAGTCCCATCGATCATAGTTCCTACGTAACACCCATGAGATCAAGATCAATAGAAATTGCCGCACGACAGACAAGCTATCTTTTCATCTCGACTATGTCCAGCATTATCCAGCATCAGTCTACGTTCATCCAACAAATCACCAGGTGCTTTCTATGTATCTTATCTGTACATACTAAATTATTTGAGAACAATTACTCTGGTCTCTAGTATTCTTTCGCAGGATCATTATTCCTTACAAAGGTGTCGCAAAGGGCATGCGCCAATATTCTTTTGCACTAGCGCTTGTCCGCGCTGCGGTTGCAGACAGATGCGCGGAGCAAGTCGCCGCTTCGCCACATCCGCACGCTGGATCGACCATCGATCAAGGCCCACATTTGTCTCGCCCGGTCCGGGCCGCTTCAACACCGTGGTCGCTTTCGCGACCGCACCGCTTACAAACAACACGGATGACTTCTGCCGTTCCGCCTCGCTGGGTTCTACGCGTCCGCTGCCGGCTTACAACAAGGAGGACAAACTTGCTTGTCCGCCCGGCCACAACGCCGTGCCAGTTCATGTTCACTCCCACGGCTGACCGGCCGTGATTGATTTCAGCTTCACCGGTGATCATCAAACTCCGCTGTGGATAATTTCGGCCCGACATATCGTGACAATTATTCACTTCAAGAATGATCATTATATCATGGATATAAAGCTTGCGCTAACATTATCCAGCGTCAGCATCCAAACCATACTACATTGTTCAAACAAATGTGTGTGCAAATCGCCGCCTCCGTGGCTCAGTCTACAACAACAACACCGCGGCCGACTCATTTGTCTGTGTCGCCTCTGATGATGCGGTCATTTTTGTCGTCCGCCTCGGGGTCCGGGCTCACATTAACACGCCGTCCGCACTGTTTGCACGAAGCTGTTTAAATGAGCTTTGTTTAAATTCCAACAACCACCTGATGAACCGCTTGTCGGATTAAGGAAGCAAATCATATGGGGCCATTCACAACCCATGACAGTTGACCTCAAGTTTTCATGGATTCACATCACGTTATCAAAGCCAAGGATATACAATGAGTATCTGCGAAGATCAAGAATCGCCACCTTGCTTCCAACTTCAACATATGACATTGCTCCGCTGTCCAGCTATATGCCGGTTTATATGAAGAATCTCAAGCCAACTCCTCGAGTCGGCTTAAGACTCGGGGCCACAGGATATGACTCAGCAAGTGTTGCCGGTTTTCGTGAATTCAAGAAACCCGTGACATTGAGGAAAGATAACCCGTCCCGGAGGCTACTACCACATTGATGAAAGTATAAAGGCCGCCGAAAATTTCCGTTCAAAACGAAGAATGCCGGTTTAAAATCCGTCCAAGGGAAATACGCTTCTCCCACAAAGCTCAAGCTCTCAAACCGTTTAAGAATTTCCGTTCAAAAGAATTAATCTCGCAAGTTCGAAGTTTAAAGGTCGCCAGTAAAATTTCCTACTGAAATGAAGATTCCGGTTTAAGATCCGTTCAAGGAAATATGTCTCCCATAAAGCTTGAAGCTCTCAATATCCGGTTTAAAATCCGTTCAAGAAGAAATATCTTCGCAAAGTTCGAAGTTCTCAAAAGTCAAAAGGACCAAAGAGAGTTTGTTCCATAGCACAACTCAAACATAGGCACCCGACGTTAGCATAGCTCGTAAATATATCACACGGGGCTTCGCTTATAAAGTGGAGCTCTTACCTGCTGATCCGGCTGGTCGAGCCATATAAGAAAAATCAATCGGGGCTTGGTCATATTCAACCATGGCTACACCTCTTGCTCGGGCGAAGGCCACCAGGAAATCAATTAGGGTCAAAGAGAGTGTTGCAAAAAAGCACCAACTCAAACATAGACACCCATCGAGCACAAATCAAAAATGTTACCCGGGGCTCTTTGTGCACGTAAACAAAGAGTTTTAAGGGACCCTTGTAACAAAGTTATCAAGCCAGGCTTGAAGCCAAGTGTATTCACCTAAAACCCCGGTTAACCTGCCTTCATCAAGTAAGTCACTCCGCCTGTAATCCTGGTATGACTCACCAAACATTTGACAAGTCAATCTTACATGCACTCGAGCTTGTCAAAGTTAAAACGACGATTGGTTAATGAGGTCCATCTTAAAAGGCTTTGTAAAATGGTTTAACTTAGTGGCCTGGCAGCCCATGAAAAGCCTCGAATTTCGCCTCGCAGCCCTTGAAAAGCCTCGACTACAAGTTTTCATTTGCTTTTATTTGTCAAAGTATTTCTCCTTTGATAAGGTTTTATAATAAACCAGCGCCTATTGATCCGACCTGACTATAAGTCATCAATATAACCCGTGTTTGTTAACCCGCTTGGCTTTTCAACTACAAGTTGTTAGTACACAACAAATTATAAACCGTGTTTGTTAACCCGCCCGCTTTGACTATCACGCCAGATGATCATCCGTGTTTATAATAACCCAAAGATGGTTTATAAACCAGACAAAGATGGTGGGAGTTATCAAGATTCAAGATTTGGGTTATCACCCTTACTACAAAAAGTTGGCAAACCAACGATGTGATTCAATGTCAGTGTATGATATATTCATATTTGATTATTCTTATGCAGCCTTGGTTATAAACCCGGTTTATATGTTAAGTATTATGACCCGTCCGTGGTAAATCACCGTGACACTTTAAACTTGTTGTATGCAAAAACAGGTTGAATAAGGCATAATTATAAATCACCCATGCTTATTAACCTGGCCTGGCTTTAAGACGATAAGTCACCAGATATGATGAGAAATTATCCGTGTTTGTTAACCCGACCTGGCTTTGGACTATAAGTCGCCAAGATATATTTGGATTGCGCCATTGAATCATGTGCTTATAAATCATTGGGTATATTATTCAAATCTTTAATAGACAACATGGCTGGATTTTTATTATGGTTATCAATAACCAATATTATGATTGAGGTTTTCAAAGTCGCTTCAGCGCAATGGCTATTGTTTTATCAATCGATATAATTTATTCTATAATGGAGGGAATAGTCCCGAGTCGCTGCAGGCTTATGACCCGGCACTTGGGGGCTACATTATTTAAGTTGAGATGACATCAAATACACAAGTATCATGTCGCTGCAAGCATGCACCATGAAACTTGGGGGCTAATGCAAAGTCATTGTTTGCTCACCTTATTGAAGACCCGACTCATCACATCGAATGAGCCGCCCTTGGGGGCTACCAATTGCCCTGCCAACAATTCAAGGTACAAAGCTTTTTTGAAGGGTCCACTGCTTAGTTGGTAAAGCACAAGACTCTTAACCTTGTGGACGGGATTCAAGTTCCATGATGGGGGTTGAGGGAGTCCTCGATTAGGGGTGTCCGGATAGCCGGACTATAACCTTCGGCCGACTCGGACTATGAAGATACAAGATTGAAGACTTCGCCCCGGTCCTGATGGGACTTTCCTTGGCGTGGAAGGCAGCCATGACACGGATATGTAGATATCCTCCCATTGTAACCGACTTTGTAACCTCCTATCCTCTCCGTGTCTATATAAACCGGAGGGTTTTAGTCCAGAGGACTAAGAACAATCATACCATAGGCTAGCTTCTAGGGTTTAGCCTCTCCGATCTCGTGGTAGATCTACTCTTGTACTACACATATCCTCAATATTAATCAAGCAGGAGTAGGGTTTTACCTCCATCGAAGGGCCCGAACCTGGGTAAAACATCGTGTCCCTTGTCTCCTCGTTACCATCCGCCTAAACGCATAGTTCAGACCCCTACCCAAGATCCGCCGTTTTGACAATCGACATTGGTGCTTTCATTGAGAGTTCCTCTCGCGTCGTAGCTATCGTGAAGGATGCCTCATACCGCCTTTAAAGGCGCATCGTTGTTAAAGGAGCTTTGGCTATCGGCCAAACTCTCTCGGTTAGGCGGTTTTCTTATGACCGCCGTTCGTCGCCGCTACCGACGGTGACTTCGGTCATCAAAAGCAATCTTCACGCTAACTCGAACTCGCCGAGCAGTTGATCCGATGGAGCTTCTTCCTTAAACGAGCTCTTGATCACATCGCCTCGGGAGTCGCCATAAACTATGATCAGATTGGGCCTAAACCCGATCCGAGAGAGATTAACTCTCCCGAGGTCGCCCATCACGCTGGTAAAGGTGGAGGAACAATGCGGCAAGCCTTCATATATCTTAAGGACTAGTTATGTCCGATTCCCGATCCCTCCAAGCCGGATACCCATGAGGGGAGGACATCACCAAGCCCTCGAACCTAAAGTCGCAGCGGGCTAGATTCATTGACAACATCCAAGAACCCAAGTTTCCGAAGTTCGAAACCCCTTGGCCCCGAGTCTCAGATTGGGCGAGGTTCCGATTTAATTCCACCCGCCCACCCAAACATAAGCTTATCTATCCCAATTCGCAAGAGCCCGCAGTAAACAGAGACACCATTATCGGGCCGATTCTCCCGGTCATGAACGGATAAAGGACCGCCGCGAGGAGGATGCGGTTTCATTCTTCTCGCAATAATTGCACGGACAACGGAATCCTCAACGCCATAAGTTGCCGTGGAAATTACACGCTTTGCTGACTTGGCGCCCATAGTACGTAAAGTATCGTAGGATGGAAAGCGCTTAGAAAACCAAAATAAAATTTTGGGACAATCCGCCCTCAATACAACCCCAGCCTGAAATAAAAGGGTGCATTATCACCAGCACCGGGTTAAACACCAAAAGCAAAAACCTCTATAGGGCATGGAACCAGATCGAGGGAGGGCTCAATGGACCCCGCAAAATTCATAGTACAGAGGCGCCACACCAACTCATAGCCTTAGAGCATGTTGGATACTCCATGGTGGCCGGTGGCTAAGAGCTTCTAACCCGTAATCCACAGAGCACCAACCCAGTGGATACCAAGACAGTATTAATAAAGTGTTTGAGACTTCGTGATCAAATAATATGCGAAACGAACACCCGCAGCCTTACCAAGTCTACCAAGTAGCAACAATAAACCCATGGAGGACACGGCTATTACCTTTAATGCCGTGATGAACCTAAATCCTTAACAGCCCGAGCACCAGCCGCATTGGCCCTCGGTCCAATAGTGTATGGCTTTCGCTTACCAAGGTACTCATGGACGGTGGCAGCGGATTGAACCTCATTTACGAGGAAACCCTTCAAAAATGGAAATAGACTGGAGCCGCATTGAGCGAAGCAGACAACCTTTAGAGGAATAATCCCTCACCAGAAGCGTGTTGTAGACAGAAAAATCACACCGATGTGGTGTTCGCACGCCAGATAATTACAGGTCCAAGGAGGTCATGTTCCAAGTGGCCCTGCTCAGCAGCGGATATCACGCCTATTAGGGCGAGAGGCATTCACAATTTTTCGAGCTATACCCCATTACGGGTACATGAAGCTCAAAATGCCCGCCCAACGGTATCATCACTCTTGCTAGTGACCGACATAGCACTCCTACCAAAATAAGATAGCCAGACCGCCCTTGAGGCACTATCCGGCCCTAGCGGCCGAGGAACTGATCGCGCTTACGCCCATGGTGAACAGGGACGACGTGATACTCGATAAAGATCCAAGTCCACCTCCTTTAAACCGCGGACTAAATAGTCAAATTCCAAGTCCATCCAACGGACCTACAAAAACGGCTCCATCGGGCGCAATTAAACCGTGATGTAGACGCCACACTACGAGAATTCCTACGCCGAAAATTGGGACACTTTTCCCGGCACCCTTCGACATGTCAGAATCCTCACGCCTGGCCGAGCACAGCCTAAACATCCTAAAAGGATTCAAGCCAGTCAAGCAGGCCCTTCGCCGCTCCGAACCTAAGAGACAAGCTATGGAGAGGAGCTAGCTAAACCATCGGAGGCCGGATTCATCGTAGATATAGAACATCCGGACGGCTAGCAAACCCGGTGATGGTACCAAAGAAGAACAAACTCGCGCCTATGCGCCGATTTCAAGGACCTCAACAAGGCTTGCCCAAAGGATCCTTCTCTCCCCGCATCGATCAAATTATCGACGCTACCGCAGGACACGGTTCATTGTGTTTCTCGAGCATACCCGCTACCATCAAATTAAGATGGCAGAGCTGCACAAGCCGCAACGGCATTCATCACCCCATACGCCCATTCTCGCTTCAACACAATGCCCTTCGGCTCAAAAACGCCGCGCAATATATCAGCGCATGATTCGTATATGTCCGCAAACCAGATCGGCAAAATAGTGGAGGCATACGAGATGACGTGGTCGCCAAAACCAAGCATGTCGAAACCCTAGTAGACGATTTGAGGCTCACATTCGACAACCTCCAACATATGACATCAAGCTTAACCCGAAAATGCGCTGGCGCATCAGCCGGAAAGCTCTTGGGCTTCATAGTATCCGTAGAGGAATAGAAGCAAACCCAGCCAAGATCCGAAGCTCACAAAATTGATATCCCAAAGGACCTCAAGCAAATACAAAATTGACCGATGCGTTGAGGTTCTAAGCCGCTTATCTCCCGCTGAAGAAAAGGCATTACCTCTTTATCGCCTCCCGCAAGACCGAACACTTCGAGTGGATTTGATGCCGCCACGGCCGACTCAAGAAATAAAAGCCATATTGGCAACAAACCCGTCCTCAGCCGCGCTTAACATGGGCGTAACCAATGCTATTATACATCACGCAACTCATCAAGTTGTAAGCGCAGTTGCTCGCCGTCGAACGAGAAACGAACGGACACAAATTCTTCAAAAGCCAGTTTACTATGTGTCCACCGCCCTCACTCCATGCAAGTCGCGTACCGCATTATCAAAAGATAGCGACGCGTATTTATGGCATCTCGAAGCTGCGACACTACTTTCAAGAGTGTTCGATAACAGTAGCCTCAAGTACCTCTTAACGATATTATAAACAACCACGACGCGAAGGGCCAGATTTCCAAATGGGCCATTGAGCTCCTCCCATTCGACATAACCTATAAGCCACGGCGAGCTATTAAGTCGCAAGTTTTGCCGATTTCGTCACCGAATGGATCAAGCCAACTCCCTAAAGAGTACAGCACATATTCCAACCGGATCATGCACTTCGACGGCTCCAAAATGTTGGTTGGTCTGGGGTCAAGCGCTGCTCGACGCCCCCAACAGAGATACAGTTCAATACGTACTCCAGATAATATATATGGACTCCAACAACGCAGCCAATACGAGGCCCTTCTACATGGTCTCCGGTGGCCGCTTCCATGGGCATTCAACGCCTAGAGGTGCGCAGATTCAACTCGTGATATCCCAAATAAATGGAGACTTTGATGCCAAGGATCCAAAATGGCAGCTTATCGCAACGCCGCCCTAAAAATGTTAGCTCGGTTCAAGGGCTCAATTTCACCATATAGCTCGGGAAAACAATCAGCAAGCAGACACCTTGGCACGATTGGCGCAAAGCGCCGATGCCCCCCCATATCTTCTTGGAGAGGCTGTTCAAGCCATCCGTATTCTAGGAAGGGGAGTCTGAAATAACAGCCCGACCCAACCGCACCGCCCGACACCAAACATTCTCGACACAACGGAGGCTCGCCAACTAAGTAACATCTTCAGCCCACGAATAATGGCAGCCATTGCCCCGGACAAACCATTCCTAGCCTACCTAATCAGTGCAGAACTTCCCGAGGACCAAAACGAGGCACGCTGCATAGTGTGGCGATCTAAAGCCTATAAAGTCCATGAGGGAGAGCTTTATAAGAAAAGCACCACCGAGTCCTTCAAAGGTGTATTCAAGAGAAGGGCGGAATCTTCGGCTGAAAATCATGCCGACTCGTGGGCACCACGCCGCAGCCCGGGCCTTGTAAGCAAGGCCTTCCAGACATGATTTTATTGGCCGACGGCCCGGGCAGATGCTCAGACTTAGTCCAACGATGCGCCGGTTGCCAGCTCTTTGCTAACCAAAGCCATATGCCACCCACCGCCTCCAAACTATACCCATCACCGCCCTTCATGTCCTGGGGCTTGACATGGTTGGACCCCTTAAAGGAGGAACCCACAAGCAAAAATACCTACTGGTCATGGTGGATAAATTCACCACATGGATAGAGGCCAAGCCTGTTAAGACGGCCGAATCCGGACCAACGATTGACTTCATATCAGGGGTCGTACACCGTTACAGCGTCCCCCACAGCATCATCACTGATAACGGCACGAACTTTACGGCCAACAAGGTCAAACTTTGGTGCAAAAACATGGGCATCAAGCTCGACTATGCTTCAGTCTATCACCCACAAACTAACGGTCAAGTCGAGCGAGCAAATGGTCTAATCATGAGTGGCATCAAACCCAGATTAGTGTGTTCCTCAAGGAATCCAACACACACCGGGTAGAGGAGCTCGACCAGACTGGGGTTGCGGACCATGCCGAATCACACCAACCGGATAAACACCATTCTTTATGGTATACGGCGCAGAGGCGGTTCTGCCCTCGCGACATAATTCATGACTCACTCGCAAGCGCATGTACAAAGAAAGAGAAGCCGAACTCGATCGGCAGGACAGTTTGGACGCCTTTGGAGGAGGAGCATGACGGCAAAAGCCCGCTCCGATTCTATCAACAAAGAGGCTCAAGATATCAAAGCGAGAAGCACGGGCCAAAACTTACAATGTTGGCGAAGTTAGTTCTATCACCTGCCGGACAAGAAAAAGGACAAACTCAAGCCCAAATGGGAAGGTCCTTTATTATTGACCAAGTCCTGACCGTGGAGCGCACTGTCTGAAGATGCATCGATAACCGACTCGAGCCGAACCCATGGAACGCAGCCCGCCTCCGAAGATTCTACGCCTAGCGCCGACTCGTTCGCCTCCTTCCTCTCGCTTATTTTTACACATTAGCTGTCTTATATTTCTCCTTCTCCTCCCTTTCCCTTACAGCCTTAAGGGCCTGCTCGCGCCTTTGTTCGCATTACAAACCGACGCGCTTATCCGCGCCATTATACTCGGGGCTTTTTAATGTAAGCTTATTTATACGGGCTTCATGCCCAACACATGTGTCACACTTCCGCATGTACCTTTTATTCACCATTATATGCATCGACATGACTTAAGTTTTGGCCAAGCTGGGTTGCTCGCCTCTCGTGCTTACCCCCACGCTCCCGATTGTTCGGCTAGGGCGGTAAAGGAGCACCTCTCGATTGTTACCGCTGGTCACCGGATGTGTACCTCAGACCGGGTGAAGCCGAAAGCTAGCGTTTTAAGGGAATATTCGGCGGTGAACTAAAGATGATTTCTCACTTGTTTATTTATCTGCCCCTGATGCTTTTCTCTTTTTGCAGTCCGGACATGCACTTTAGGGCATGCCTCCTGTGGAAAGGAACCCCTAACGGAACTATTCTCCCCGAAGATGTTTCTACTAACCATGTAATATAACATAACTAGTTGGGCACTTGTCTGCTCAAGCACTAATGACCCCACGCCTGGTCTCCATGCATGCCCCTGTTCTTACATAACCGAGAGGGTATTCGACACACTCCGACTATCGGGTCCCGAGGTCGGCTTAAAAGGTCCGCCATGACAAACGATCTACAATCCGCTAGAAGGCATTTTACATGTCATCTTAAATTACATAGTCAATTTGATCGGGCATATTCTCTTCAATACCATCCAACAGTGCTGTCTAGTTTACACCCTGTTGGGAATATTTATGCCAACTCTACTTGGCCGCACACTAAGCTCACAGGATCTCCTTCCCATCGCCCCCACAGTCCGACTCGCCATGTGGTTTGGGTCACCTTCGTACCGCTGCCTTCACCATGGCCCAGCCTCGGCGCCTTTGACGGCAGGCCGATATCTTCCATAATCGAAGCGCCGCCAAGGCCCTTAAGCTCTCTCTCGCAAGCTCTCCAAGGCCTTCTGCATGGAGACAGATGGCCACAAGGCCTGGCGACGCTTTCATCACCGCCCAACTCGCTCGTGCAGCTTGTAAGAGCTCGAAGAAGGTCACCAGAGAACTGGCATTTCTCCGCAGGACGACTGTGAGCATACCTACGATATAACTCGTTAGTCGATTTCCTCGCCAACTCTTTTTCAAAGTTCGCTCAAGCACTTATTAAACATGCCGCTACCGGCCGCCGATTCTCCTTCACGGAGTCCGGCACCGGGCACGAACATCCTTTAGTTCCTCGCCTAACCGGGTGTTGGCATCTTGAGATTATTCTTCTCCTACCTCACCTTCGTAAGCACGCTCGCCGCCTTTAACCAGCGCAAGAGTTGTTGCTTGTCCGGATCTACTCCGCGCCATCTGCAATGTTATTGTCGATTTGCACACACGCCGCACTTCACAACATACTTATCTTTCAAGCATATATTACCGTAGGGGTCTCTTGGCCTCCCCGCCGCGCTAGTGCGGCCTCAAGTTGGGCTTTGCACTCTTCCAGCTCCCGGACAGTTGGGTATTCTTTTTCAGAAGATCCCAGATAACAAATGATCCTTAAATCAGTTATTCTAACTGTTTCAAGTCTCGGGGCCACGATATATATAACCATCAAATTTTCTTACCCGATGTCTTTCACATACCGCCCGTGGCTCGCTAGACCATTTTGAGCGGCACGGAGGTACGATCTCCGAATTGAACGCGCCCAATGCCTCTTGGGAGAAACAAGCGCTATGAAGAACTGTCGGCGGCGCCTTACGATTCATGGCACTCTCCACCTTGAATTGGTGGCGGATACCTGTCCGCATCCTCCGTCGGAGGAGCGTCCGACGACGCATCGTGTTCGCCGCTTCGACCTGGCTTTGGAGCCTCGGCTGGTGGAGGCGCTGATTGGCAATCTCCGATATAGTCCGCGAGCCCTTTTTCCTAAAAAAGGAGAGCACGCGCTAGTATGCATCGAAGAATAATACCTTGAATAAGGCAGCACGCCTATCGCTACACCGTGCCTCGACCCGATCGGCTGGTCTCTTTAGCTTACCCACCACGGTCCCTTGTTGGCTAGTCGCCGCAGCTCGGCATTCCGCCGAGATCCTCCCCGCTAAACACCATTGGTATACGGTGATCAAAAATAAGCACGGATGGATCATCTTCAAGTATTAGGACTTCGGTCTCGACATTTTGAGGCCGGAGCAGTCCAGATAATCGGCCAGAATAGCCACCAAGGCATTGTTGATGCTCGCTTGGTAAAATACCCCATCGATCAGCTCCACGGATATGTCCGGATCCTCTGGGAGGCCGGATCGAGGGACCATTCCGGATCCTCGGGTTGTGGAGGAGGGATGTTTATATCCTTTACGGCCCGGCGCAATTCCCGGCCAAAATCACAAGATAAGGTACTTGACTATGGGAATATGGAACGGATGGGCAAAAGAAGTGTCCGCTACCCAGCTTGGAGGATTGTACATAGAAAATCCGCCGAGAATTGACGCGAGGAATTCCTCCTCTCTCCCTTGTACAATGCGGACAAGATCTTCGCCGAGCTCAACCGATTCCGCCCCTTACGGCCGCAGCGGTGGCATCATCCTCCCCGCTGAAATCCCACATGGGGTGGCTCAGATATCAAGTGACTGCACCACCTCAGATAATGCATGTGGCCATGACTCGATCATGGTCAGTCCGAATGAGCTAACAGCCTTATCCGCTCATCGATAAAGAACATCCTTGTCATTTTCCTTCCGAGGGCTCCGTGGACGCCAGCTCAGCGCTTCTTCAAGGGAGCATTATCAACTCGGGAGGCCGATCCAACAGGATCCGCAGGGGACATTTTCTATGTAAACCATTCTCAAGGCCGCCTTCAACGCCTTTCTTTGGGGTTCCTGGATAGATATCCGTCCCGGCGATGCGCCAAACTTCGCCTCCCCACTTGATATATTGACCCTTCGAGAACGGGGCACAAGGCGTAACAGCTTCTTCCACAAAGATGAAATGAGCCTCGATGCCCAAATACAGCTCAAGAAGGGCTACGAAGCCCGCAATATGCAATATGGAGGCAGCGAAGGTTGTGCAACCGGAGGTCGAGAACCTGTGAGCCCCCGGAGAAACGGATGAATTGGAAACCGAGCCTCTCATCAAATAAGGGACAAGGCAGCACTCCGCTTCCTTTGAGGGATTGGGGACGCCGCTTGGTCTCCACCATTATAGCTGGCAAGCCCGGCTCGAACCGACCATGTAGGCTGGGGGAGAAACCCCTTGGCTTGAGCGCCACTAGCTCGTCCAGGCGGGACGGAGCATCTCTCCCAATCTCCAGTGCCGAGGGCTGGGAGGGCGAGAGGAGGAGCTGCGCGACCAGCCATGATGGAATGGATCTCTCTGGATGCGCCCGATGAATGCTCGCAAAGGGAAGATGGTGTGATTTGGATCTAGATCCTCGCCTCTTTAAAAGGCAGCTCATTTACACAGCTAGGGGGTAAATGTAAAACACCCTCCTTTTCGATTCGTGGTGACACGTGGAAGATGGCCATTATTGGGCGGAAGCCAAGGAGCGCAATATTCATGAGAAGCCGGACACTATTCAACAGTACACAGAATTTGAGAAGAACCCGCTTTGCAATGTCAAGACAATCAGCCACGGACTTATCGCCATTGAAGCCTGGTTCGGGGCTACCGAGGAGTCCTGATTAGGGGTGTCCGGATAGCCGGACTATAACCTTCACCGGACTCGACTATGAAGATACAAGATTGAAGACTTCGCCCCGTGTCCGGATGGGACTTTCCTTGGCGGGAAGGCAAGCTTGGCGATACGGATATGTAGATCTCTCCCATTGTAACCGACTGTAACCCTAGCCCTCTCCGTGTCTATACAAACCGGAGGGTTTTAGTCCCAGAGATCTAAGAACAATCATACCATAGGCTAGCTTCTAGGTTTAGCCTCTCGATCTCGTGGTAGATCTACTCTTGTACTACCCATATCCTCAATATTAATCAAGCAGAGTAGGGTTTTACCTCCATCGAGAGGGCCCGAACCTGGTAAAATCATCGTGGTCCCTTGTCTCCTGTTACCATCCGCCTAGACACACAGCTCGGGACCCTTACTCGAGATCCGCCGGTTTTGACACCGATAGGGTTACATCACATGATGTTATTTTGATTGAAGTATATATCAAGTCCCAGCTCAATATTATCTTATCGAGCCGGCCTTTGGGGGCTAAGTACATCATTGCTCAAATCTACATGATTATATTTATAAGTCCCTGCTCATTATTGCATAATGACCCGCCCTTGGGGCTACATCAGTTGAAGTTTTATGAGCATAAGATAATTTCAAGTCCCAAAGTTGCTGCAAGCATGACAAACCGCACTTGGGGGGCTATAGGTAATATGGATATAAGGAGAAATATCTTCCGATTTTCAGTTTTAGCAAACAGGATTGACCCGCATCACCAATCATTATGACCCGTGTCTACAAACAATCATGAACCGCGCTGAAACAATCATGAACCGGCGCTATAAATAATCATGAACTCGACGTTGGAAACAATCATGACCTGGAATTATCAGTTTTTATAACCCAACAATTTTGGAAATCATAGATTGGCAAGTTCTACATCTTCAAGCCGCTGAATATCGCTTGAATATTTCAGAGACTTATATTTTTGTCAAGTCGTAGCATTGAAGGCCAATTCAAATGGATTCTGATTTACAAAATATCTTCTCCAAGAAAATTTATTATGAAACTGGTCTATTAACTCGGATTTTTAGAAGGAAGAAATGACAAGGACTTAAGGATGATCAAAATGGGTTTACAAAATATTTTACCCGAGCACAACCTCACAAAATTGTTCTTGAGTTATTTTGCAGGATCAGTTTAACATGGATAAATCCAAATTAAACTGGGGCTAATGTCGGGATATACCTCATGTATGAACCGGACGGAAATATGACCCGCCGGCTTGGCGGTTTACTTGAGACCCAGCTTGACACTTGGCGATTCATCGCGCGATTCGCCCCTAACCGTGACGGTTTACAAGCAACCTGCTCAACATTATGACGCATCGGTAAACCGCGGCGGGCAGACGGATGACAAAGCCCAAGGCCCGTAAGGCCAGTTTATGTTAATAGGGCCGCTTACGAGGAAAGGCATAAAGAGTTTTCCTTAAAAGGCACTAGGATTCCACTTGTAATAGACTAGTCCTAATTCTAATAGGACTCCACATGTAACCCGCCCCTTCAACTTATATAAGGAGGGGCATAGCACCCCAAAGAGGGACAAGCAACAAGAAACAATCTCTAGGGCTAGACACAACTAGAGGAGAGCCGGTTTACGGCGTCTCCTAGATGAGCATAATGAGATCTAGCCACAAACAGCATGTAGGGCTATTACCGGATGATGTTTCCCGGGGCCCGAAGCTGTCTAAATCCTTGTCTTGTGTTGCGTCTCTCAATTCCTCCCAACCCCTCTCAAGCTACCACATAGATGCGTTGGCCTCGCGACTAAGTCCTCACACTAAGGACATTTGCAGTGAAAATTCCACGACAGCGGGTATCGTTATTTTCTTACCTTCACAGATGATTTCAACAGATATGGGTATATCAACTTAATGAAACATAAGTCCAAACATTTGAAAAGTTCAAAGAATTTCAGTGTGAAGTGGAAAATCATCGAACAAGAAAATAAAGTTTCTATGATCTGATCATGGAGGCTAATATTTGAGTTATGAGTTTGGTCTTCATTTGAAACAATGTGGAATAGTTTCACAACTCACGCCACCTCGAACACCACAGCGTAATGGTGTGTCCGAATGTCGAACTGCATTTTATTGGATATGGTGCGATCTATGATGTCTCTTACTGATTTACCGCTATCTTTTGGGTTTATGCTTTAGAGACGGCTGCATTCATTTTAAATAGGGCACCATCAAAACTGCTGAGACGACGCCTTATGAATGTGGTATGGCAAGAAACCAAAATTGTCGCTTTAAAGTTTGGGGCTGCCATGCTTATGTGAAAAGCTTCAACCCGATAAGCTCAAACCCAGATCGAGAAGTGCTTTCATAGGATACCCAAAGGAAATGTTGGGTACACCTTCTATCATAGATCCGAAGGCAAGATATTCGCTGTTAAGAATGGATCCTTTCTAGATATGGAATTTCTCTCAGAAGTGAGAGGGAGGAAAGTAGAACTTAATGAGGTAGTTGTACCTTCTCCTAATTGGAAAGTATTTCATCATAGAAATCAGTTCCAGTGACTCCTACACCAATTAGCTAGTGAGGAAGCTAATGATGATGATCATGTAACTTCGATCAAGTTATTATAGAAGTCAGAGGTCTTCCAGTAGTACGGTCCGCACTGTAGTGGTACAAGAATCCTATTCTCGAAGTCATGTTACTAGACCATGATGAACCCACTAACTATTAGGAAGCGATGATGAGCCCAGATTCCGCCGAAATGGATCGAGGCCATGAAATATGAGATGGGATCCATGTATGAGAACAAACTATGGATTCTTGGTGGACTTGTTCCATGATCGGCAAGCCATAGAAAATAAATGGACGCTGACGGTAATGTTACTCGCTTACAAAGCTCAACTTGTTGAGAAAGGTTTTCGACAAGTTCAAGGAGTTGACTATGATGAGACTCTTCACCAGTGAGCGATGCTTAAGTCTGTCCGAATCATGTTAGCAATTGCCGCATTTTATGATTATGAAATTTGGCAGATGGATGTCAAAACTGCATTCCTGAATGGATTTCTGGAAGAAGAATTGTATATGATGCAACCAGAAGGTTTTGTGGATCCAAAGGGTGCTAACAAAGTGTGCAAGCTCCAGTGATCCATTTATGGACTGTTTCAAGCCTCTCGAGTTAAATAAATGCTTTGATAGTGTGATCAAAGCATATGGTTTTATATGCACTTTTGGAGAAGCATGCATTTACAAGAAAGTGAGGGAGCTCTATAGCCTTTCTAATAATATATGTGGATGACATATTGTTGATTGGAAATGATATAGAATTTCTCGATAGCATAAAAGGATACTTGAATAAAAGTTTTCAATGAAAGACCTTGTGAAGCTGCTTACATATTGGGCATGAAGATCTATAGAGGTAGATTAAGACGCTTTAATTGACTTTCACAAAGCACATACCTTGATAAAGTTTTGAAGAAGTTCAAATGGATCAGTCAAAGAAAGGGTTATTGCCCGTGGTTACAAGGTGTGAAGTTGAGTCGACTCAATGCCCGACCACTTCGTAATATACAGAGAAAATGAAAGTCATTCCCTATTCTTCAGCCATATGTTCTGGCATGTATGCAAAGTGTTGTGTACCGTGACCTGATGTGTGCCTTGCTATAAGCATAGCAGGAGGTACCAAAGTAATCCGAGGGAGCATCGGACAACGGTCAAGAACATCCTGAAATACCGAAAAGGACTAAGGATATGTTTCGCTTATGGAGGTGACAAAGAGCTCATCATAAATGGTTACGCCGATGCAAGCTTTGACACTGATCCGGATGACTCTAAGTCGCAATCCGAATACGTATTTTTGTTGAATTGTGGAGCTGCCGGCTGGTCCAGTTCCAAGCAAAGCCTCTTCCACGAGCAAAACATGATCAGCACCAAGACTCCATGGGTGTTAGAATCATTATCAGTGTAATCTAGATTATTAACTCTAGTGCAAGTGGGAGACTCAAGTAAAATGGCCTAGAGGCAATAATAAAGTTGTTATTTATATTTCCTTATATCATGATAAATGTTTATTATTCATGCTAGAATTTTATTAACCGTAAACTTAGTGGATGTGTGAATAAATAGACAAAATATAGTGTCCCTAGTATGCCTCTACTAGACTAGCTCGTTAATCAAAGATGGTTATGTTTCCAACCATAGACATGTGTTGTCATTTGATGAACATGATCACATCATTAGGAGAATGATGTTATGGACAAGACCCATCCGTTAGCTTAGCATTATGATCGTTAAGCTTCATTGCACGCTTTTTCATGACTTATACATGTTCCTCGAGACTATGAGATTATACACCTCCCGAATACGGAGGAACACCTTATGTGTTATCAAACGCCACAAAGTAACCGGGTGATTATAAAGATGCTCTACAGTGTGTCTCCAAAGGTGTTTGTTGGGTTGGCATAGATCGAGATTAGGATTTGTCACTCGTATAGTAGAGGTATCTCGGGCCTTCTCGTAATGCTCATCACTATAAGCCTTGTGCAAGCAATGTGACTAATGAGTTAGTTATGGATGAAGCATTACTGAACGACTAAAGAGCTTGCCGGTAACGAGATTGAACTAGGTATGATGATACCGACGACCTAATCTCGCAAGTAACATACCATCGACAAAGGGAACAACGATGTTGTTATGTGGTTTGACCTATAAAATTCTTCGCACAATATGTTGGAGCCAATACGAGCATCCAGTGTTCCGCTTATTGGTTATTGATCGGAGATGTGTCTCGATCATGTTTACATAGTTCTCGAACCCGTAGGCTCCGTGACGCTAACGCTCATGACGCATTTGTATTATGAGTTATGTGTTTTGATGACCGAAGTTTGTTCGAGTCCCTGATGAGATCACGACATGACGATTTAGTCTCAAATGGTCGAGACATAAATATTGATATATTGAAGGCTATGTTCGACACCGAAAGGTTTTGGATAGGTTCGCATTTTTCAGAGTACCGAGGTTACCGAACCCCCGGTGGATTAATGGGCCTTCATGGGCCTTAGTGGAAGAGAGTAGGTTAGGCCCGTGAGGAGGAGGCGCATGCCCCCCTAGCCCAAGCCGAATGATACTAGGGAGGCACGCCTTCCTCTTTCTCCTCCACCTCTTCCGCCTCCCTCTTGAAAGGAAGGGGACTCCAACTAGATTGGGAATCCTAGTTGAATCCCCTATAGGCACGCTTTGAGTGAGTCCTCGATTAAGGGGTCCTCGACAGCCGGACTATATACTTTGGCCGACTGTTGGACTATGAAGATACAAGATTGAATACTTCCCCGTGTCCCGATGGGACTCTCCTTTGCGTGGAAGGCAAGCTTGGCAATCCGGATATGTAGATCTTTTCTCAGAATCGACTCTTTGTAACCCTAGCCCCTCCGATGTCTATATAAACCGGAGGGTTTAGTTCAGAGAACAACAACAATCAGTAATCATAGGCTAGCTTCTAGGGTTTAGCCTCACGATCTCGTGGTAGATCAACTCTTGTAATACTCTATATCATCAAGATCAATCAAGGTGAAGTAGGGTATTACCTCCATCAAGAGGGCCCGGTTGGGTAAACATTGTGTCCCCCGCCTCCTGCTACCATTCGCTTTAGACACACACTGGGACCCCTACCCGAGATCTCGGCCGGTTTTGACACCGACATTGGTGCTTTCATTGAGAGTTCCAATCCGCCTCGATAAGGCTTGATGGCTCGCTTTGTTGTCAAGGACAACATCACCGAGGAACCCTGGCTGTAGGCCGACTCTCCGCTGGGTGGCTTTGGTCATGGTCGCCGCTCAGCCGCCGCACCGAAATGACTTCTCAGTCATCAAGAACAGTTTCCACGCCCGAATTCACCGAGCAGATGGATCCAATGGAGCTCTTCCCGAACGAGCTCTTGGATCGCATCGTCGCCCGGAGTCGCGATAGACTATGATCGGATCGGGTTAAACCCGACCAAAGGAGATTAACCTCCGGGCCGGTCACCCATCGAGAAGCGGTGGAGGAAAAATAGTGATTCTTCCTCTATCTTGAGGATGAACTATGCCCGATTCCTCGAGCTCTCCGAGCCGACACCCGCTTATGGGAGGACATGGCCTGTGCTCCAAACTTAAAATCGGGCAACGGGCCACAAATATTGGGTAACATCCCGAGTACGAGCTGCCAAGCTCAGAGCTCCCTTTGCCACTGGTCTCAGATCAGGTCAGATTTGGACTTAAAGCTACCCACCCACCCGCACAAGTGATCTTTCCCACATTAGACCAGGCCCTCAGAGAGAAAGACATCACTTCGGGCCGGATTCTCCTTGTAATGAGAAAGGTCAAGGATCTGCCGCGAGAAGACGCAGCTCATTCTTTTTGCAAAATTGCACGGACAAGGAATTTTCAACGCCATAAGTCGCCGTGGATATAGCACACTTTGCCGACTTGAAACCCAAACAAAATTTTGGGATCCTCCAGCTCTAACTAAACCCCTCGTCTCAACTAAAAGGGTGCGCCTCGTAAGTCACCCAATCCAATTACAAAGAAGCCAAAGCCCTCATGTATGGAACTGTGACCGAGGGATGGCTCAACAAAGCGCATGCAAAATTCACAAAGACAATCGACATCATACCAACACACAGCCTTAGAGCATGATGGATACTCCGCAGGTGGCCAAGAGCGATAAGGACCTCTCATCAACAATACTGCAGAGTACTATCCCATGGAGAATAACAATACAAGATCGACAGTCGGACTTTCGCCTCAAACAATAGGCGAAGCGAAGCACTCCGCAGCTCGCCAAGTCTGCCACGTCAGAGCAATAAACCGTGGAACGACACGCACCATAACCTTCAATGCCAGGATTTAACCTCAATTCCAAACAGTCCGAGCACCAACAGCTTTGGTCCTTAGTCCACCAGTGATTTGCTTTTCGCTACTAAAGTGCTCATGGACGGGGCAGCAGATTAAACCTCATCTATGAGGAAACTCTTAACAAAATGGAAATAGATAAGAGCCAGACATTGAGCAAAGCAGCACGACCTTCAGAGGAATCATCCCTATTCGGGAGGCACGATGCGCATGTAAAAATTACATCAGATGTGGTATCGCACCGGAGAATTATAGGTCCAAGAAATCATATTCCAAGTGGCCCCTGCTTAGCAAGGATACCACGCCTTTTAGGGCGGATGCATTCACAAGCTTCCGTGCTATACCCCATTACGGGTA
This sequence comes from Aegilops longissima, assembly GCA_021605205.1. NCBI lineage: Eukaryota > Viridiplantae > Streptophyta > Magnoliopsida > Poales > Poaceae > Aegilops > Aegilops longissima. The sequence continues at coordinate 2,393 of JAHIAM010002428.1, read as the reverse complement.
CATGAAGCTCAAGATGCTCGGCCCAATGGCATCATCACTTCCAGCTGTGATCTCGACATAGCACCGCGTCGAAAATAAACCGCCGACTAGCCCCGGAGGCATTATCCGAGGCCTCGCTCGAAGAATTAATCGGCCAGCGCCCACAAGGATGTGGACCACGTGATACTCGGCTAAACGCACCCAAGTCCACCTCTTTAAACTAGCGGATGAAATAGTCAAATTCTATGTCCACCCAACAGATCCTACAAAACAACATCAATTGGGGCAACAGCTAAACCTTTCATTAATAGATGTCGCACTACGAGTTCTTAAAGTAGAATTGGGACATCTTCCCCGGCATCCTTCAGACATGCCAGTATCCCTTGCAGCTGGCCGAGCATAGCCTAAACATACTAAAGGATACATGCCGTCAAGCAGATTCTCCGCACTTTTTAGAACCCAAGCGACAGCCATGGGAGAAGAGCTAGCTAAACTACTCGAGGCCGGACTCATCAGAGAGATAAAACATCCGGACCGGCTAGCAAACCCGGTGATGGTACCAAAGAAGGACAAATCTGGCGCCTTAGGCCAATTTCAAGGACCTCAATAAGGCTTGCCCTAAGGATCCTTTCCTCCCCCAAGATCGATCAAATCATCGACGCTACCACAGACACGACTCATTGTGTTTCCTCGACGCGATACTCCGGATACCATCAAATCAAGATGGCCGAAGTTCGATCAAGCCAAGAACGACATTTATCACTCCATATGCATTCTTCGCTTTTAACACCATGCCTTTCGGCTCAAAAACGCTGGTGCAAACCTATCAACGCGATGATTCTGTATATGCCCGAAACACAGATCGGCAAAATAGTGGAGGCATACGAGACGATGTGGTCATCAAAACCGACATCGCCGAATCTTTAATAGACGACTTGAGGCTTACGCTCGACAATCTCCGAACATATGACATTAATCTCAACCCGAAAATGTGTTTTCGTCAGCACCTGCGCTAAAAGCTTTGGGCTTTATCGCTTCCAATAGAGGAATCAAGCAAACCTGGCTAAAATCCGAGTTTTCTGCATGCTTGGCTACCCCAACAGACCTCAAGAAAATCCAGAAATTAACTGGATGCGGTCAGCTTTAAGCCGCTTTATCTCCCGATTAGGAGAAAAGGCACTACCTCTTTATCGCCTTTCTTCGCACAATGAACACTTTGAGTGGATTTGATGCGCTACGGCCGGACTGGTGGAAATAAAAGCCCTCTTGGCCACCAATCCAATCCTGCCGCGCCAAATGTTGGCGAACCCATGTTGCTTTATATAGCTACAACACACCAGGTTGTAAGTGTTAGCGGTTTCGCCGTTGAACGAGAGGCGATGGACATAAGTTCCCGCTTCAAAAGCCGGTATACTACGTATCCACCGCCCTCACTCCATGCAAATCACGGCACCCACATTATCAAAATATAGCATACACGGTCGCCATGGCATCCCGAAAACTACGACACTACTTTCAAGAGTGTTCAATCAATGGCGGCCTCCAAGTAGCACTCAATGACATAATAAATAATCCGCGATGCCACGGGTCGGATTGCTAAATGGGCTATCGAGCCCTCCCATTTGACATAACATACAAACCACGGCGAGCCATTAAGTCGCGGCATCAGCTGACTTATCACCGAATGGATGTAAGTTTAACTCCCTAAAGAGTATGTGGTATACTCCAACCGGATCATTCTCGGGAGAATCGATCGTGCCCCATTAGCACCTATGGACCCGGGTCCTTGTGGTTCGGAGGGGGCGGAGATTGCACAAAGAGCGGATCGAGGCGATGCACACGAAAGCAGATTTACCCAGCTTCGGGTTTCTCCGGAGAGATAATACCCTCTACTGCTGCTTTGTGGATTATCTTGTGTTCTTGCTAGGGAGCAAATGGGAGCCACAAGACCTAGCCCCAGTGTGGTTTGTATGAATGTGATGAACTCCGCTGAGCTGGACCGAAACCAGCCGAACCCCTTTCTACGCTGCCCTCGGCCTCCTTTTATAGGCACAAGGTTACCACATGTGGCAAGTAGACAAGGTTACAATGGTAAAACCTAGGTTGGTACACCGCTTTGTGCAAAGGTACAGAATCTATACCTAACTCGACGGCAAGGGACAAGGGTCATCAATGCCTGCCCCTCACCGCCTCAACAAAGGTAACAGTGGACCGCTATGCCGCCTGCTCGCCACGATGGTGGCTTGTCGCTGCCGCTTGTCGCTATTCCCCGCCTGGCTGCACAGCCCGCGACACACGCTGTGACTTGGGAGAGCCCTGACAGACACGCTACGGTGAGCTGGAGCGAGATGAAGAGAGGTCGCCCCTCGCAAGCGCCTTTGCGCGCAGGTGAACCTTGTCGCGCGCTTTGGGGG